>JAVLUX010000013.1:45725000-45762500 GCA_032164185.1 Moxostoma hubbsi
AAAAAACAAAAAATAATCATAATAAAAATAAATAAATCAATATTTGTGAATGTGAAGCATCTAATAATAATAATAGTACAGGTGAATTCATGTCCAGTTGTGCGTTTAGTGCCAGTTATTCCTCAACAGCCTTTATGAGATTTCAGATTAAATGATATAAAACAGAGATTTATCTGTATAATAAAGTGTCTTATGTCTGTAAACACTCATGTTGGGATTGTTACTGATACACAAAATAACACCAAAAACAAACAACAATTTCTAAAAACTTGTTTGAAATGGAAATAAAATGTACTAGCGTGCACTATTATAATATACTGTATGATAAAATACTGTATTATGATGATAAATCTAAAGAGACATAATCTATTGATTAATCTCCAGATGGTGTTTCATTTATAAAATGTGGTTTTATATATATATATATATATACTGTTTTTATCATGAGTGTAGTGTTTATATTGCCTTCACTATAGGCAATAAACAAACATTCACATAATCAAATATCTCCTGTAATTGTTTTGATAATAAATGTAATATAAAATATTCATACCATTGCTCGTCACTTATCATTGTGTGTTTATTTGTTTGTTTTTATTAATTAATTTTTGGATTGCCAGTATTTAAACATAAAAAGTGCACATGTAAGATTAAATAATGTATATTAGAACAGAAAAAAAGACAGAAAAGCACAGAATATTACATTTTCAATGCTTAATAAAATAATTAAAAGAGGTAGCACAGGTTTAAGAGCTTCGGGGTTATTTGAAGGTGGTTTTAATGTATTGTTTGACTTATTTTTCAAATAAAATAAAATATTGGCTTTGTGATTACCGAACTTACTTCATTGAGTGTGAAATTTGGCAATAAAAGGTTAATCATAAAATACTCATTTGTTTTGCTGACTTTATAAAAACAAAAACAAATGATACATCCTGAAACATCATTGACAATTTGAATTTTAATGTAATATTATTACACAATTATATCCAAAATAATTGTGCAAAGGGACAGTCCCAAAAGATGTGAAGTGCACGTTCATTTGGGGCATCACAAAAAGAGCAATTTGTATCTATATCTATTTTAACCCTTTTTTAATATAAGTTGGTTGAGTAAAATCTGTTATAACTTGAACGACACTTCCGTCACTTTATTATGTCGTGTATTTAAGAGGCAGTGTCCCCGCTTTTAAAAAATTGCCTGTTGAATTATGTGTTTTAATCAATAATCAATGAAATAACAGAGATCTTCTATAAATATTTTAGTTCCTTTGCGATTTAACCATTGGAGAGAGCGTAAACGATCAAGTAGCGTGTTACGACAGTAAGTCACTCTTTGCGGATACCATACAAATGAATGGAGAGAGCCGTAAATAGACAACTATCTGTCGTGAAATCGTCTGTGACCACATACTGTTCACGTCAAAAGGATTGTTTAGTGTAAAACATGTTTAAGATTGGCAGAGTGGTGGTAAATTTATTAATTGATCATCTTTTTCCTCACCAAAGCAGTTTATTCAGTATACTGAAGAATCTACTCTATAGATATCCATTCAAAAAGAACGGCCTCTTGTCTCCTCGCTAGTACCGCCCATAGTTCTGCTTTAACACACCTCCTGCGTCTGCGCAGTTTGACCGCACTCACTGACGTCAGCTTCACGCGCCACATTTGATCAGCCGCTTCGCGCGTCTCTCTTGTTTACTTTCGGTTAAAACATACACATATTAACACGTCTGATAAAATTACGAGCTTCTGTGACATTTATAACATATAGACGTATGTTTGATTTGGGCGCTGCCGTGTCGTTATAGAATAGAAAGAGCATCAGTTTGTGTGATGTGAGTCTGACAGGATTCACAGTCTTTGATTAATCGTGATTGACGTATGATGGTAAAATGAGCAAGAATCAGAGGACTTTGTTCGAGTCGTGGGGCTGCAGCGTCTCTCACACAGACCAGAAGAAAACTACCTCAACAAAAACTTCTCAGGGAAATAATGTGAGAGCGACAGACAGGTGTGAGCAGAGAGGTGAGACAGCAGCGGTCTATCAGCACACTGAAGATGAAGACGATGATGATGATGATCTGATGCTCGTGGCTGTTTATGAGGCAGAGAGGTCCCTGGAGGGCGATGACGTCACTTCCGGCTTCGACCCCTCCGCAGGGCAGGTGTGGATTTACCCCACGAACTACCCGGTGAGAGAGTACCAGCTGCGGATCTCGGAGGCGGCTCTGCTGCAGAACACGCTGGTGTGTCTCCCCACCGGTCTGGGCAAGACCTTCATCGCCTCGGTGCTCATGTATAATTACTACCGCTGGTTCCCTGCAGGGAAGATCATCTTCATGGCTCCTACTAAACCTCTGGTGTCCCAGCAGATAGAGGCGTGTTACAGAGTGATGGGGATCCCACAGGAACACATGGCCGAACTCACAGGTCACTGTCATCTCACTCACTCACTCACACACTCACACTCACTCACACACTCTCACTCTCACTCACACACTCACTCACTCACACACTCACACTCACACACTCACACTCACACACTCACACTCACACACTCACACTCACACTCACACTCACTCACACTCTCACTCACTCACTCACACACTCTCACTCACACTCACTCACACACTCTCACTCTCACTCACTCACTCACTCACTCACACACTCTCACACTCTCACTCTCACTCACTCACACACTCACACTCACTCACACACTCACTCAATCACTCACACACTCACTCACACACTCTCACTCTCACACTCTCACTCTCACTCACTCACACACTCACACTCACACACTCACACTCACACTCTCACACTCACTCACACACTCTCACTCACACTCACTCACACACTCTCACTCACACTCACTCACACACTCTCACTCACACTCACTCACACACTCTCACACACTCTCACTCTCACACACTCGCACGCACTCACTCACACTCACACACACACACTCACACTCACTCGCACACTCACACTCAACTCACACACTCACACTCACTCACACTCATCACACTCACATTCATCTCACTCACACTCACTCACAGTCTCACTCGCACGCTCACACACTCGCACGCTCTCACACTCACTCGCTCACTCACTCACACTCTCACTCACATTCACTCACTCACTCTCTCACTCACTCACTCACACACACTCTCACTCACACACTCACTCACTCACTCACACTCGCACACACTCACACTCGCACACTCTCACTCACTCACACACACTCGCACACTCTCACTCACTCACACACACTCTCACTCACACACTCTCACTCACACACTCACACACTCACAGTCTCACTCGCACGCTCACACACTCGCACGCTCTCACACTCACTCGCTCACTCACTCACACACACTCACTCACATTCACTCACTCACTCTCTCACTCACTCACTCACACACACTCTCACTCACACACTCACTCACTCACTCACACTCGCACACACTCACACTCGCACACTCTCACTCACTCACACACACTCGCACACTCTCACTCACTCACACACACTCTCACTCACACACTCTCACTCACACACTCACACACTCACACTCACTCACTCACTCACTCACTCACTCACACTCTCACTCACTCACTCACACTCACTCACTCACACACTCACACTCACTCACTCACACACACACACTCACTCGCATGCTCACTCACTCACTCACACTCTCACACACTCACTCACTCACACACACACACACACTCACTCTCTCACACACTCACTCACTCACTCTCACTCACTCACACACACACACTCATACACAGTCAGTCACTCAGACATTTTGAATAATACCAAGCTTAACAATGTCAGATTTTATTTTTTTTAATCAAATAGTTTATGATGTTTGCAGGAGTGTTGATTATTCATGTGTTTGAGACGTTACAGACATTACATCAGAAATTATCATAATTAATTCAGATTGAAAGTAATGTCCAGCATCATCCAATCACTGTCAATCATGTTCAAATAAAATGATCCATTATAAATGAGGAATCAATATACTGATGATCATTAAACTTAATGTCTGTCTGCACTGGTCTCAGAACAGTTATAGGAGAGCTATAGGATGTTCCCTTGCTCCCTATTTAGTGCATGACTTAACCTCCAGTATGCTGTCTGTCTGCACTGGTCTCAGAACAGTTATAGGAGAGCTATAGGATGCTCCCTTGCTCCCTATTTAGTGCATGACTTAACCTCCAGTATGCTGTCTGTCTGCACTGGTCTCAGAACAGTTATAGGAGAGCTATAGGATGCTCCCTTGCTCCCTATTTAGTGCATGACTTAACCTCCAGTGTGCTGTCTGTCTGCACTGGTCTCAGAACAGTTATAGGAGAGCTATAGGATGCTCCCTTGCTCCCTATTTAGTGCATGACTTAACCTCCAGTGTGCTGTCTGTCTGCACTGGTCTCAGAACAGTTATAGGAGAGATATAGGATGCTCCCTTGCTCCCTATTTAGTGCATGACTTAACCTCCAGTATGCTGTCTGTCTGCACTGGTCTCAGAACAGTTATAGGAGAGATATAGGATGCTCCCTATTTAGTGCATGACTTAACCTCCAGTGTGCTGTCTGTCTGCACTGGTCTCAGAACAGTTATAGGAGAGATATAGGATGCTCCCTTGCTCCCTATTTAGTGCATGACTTAACCTCCAGTGTGCTGTCTGTCTGCACTGGTCTCAGAACAGTTATAGGAGAGATATAGGATGCTCCCTTGCTCCCTATTTAGTGCATGACTTAACCTCCAGTGTGCTGTCTGTCTGCACTGGTCTCAGAACAGTTATAGGAGAGATATAGGATGCTCCCTTGCTCCCTATTTAGTGCATGACTTAACCTCCAGTGTGCTGTCTGTCTGCACTGGTCTCAGAACAGTTATAGGAGAGCTATAGGATGCTCCCTATTTAGTGCATGACTTAACCTCCAGTATGCTGTCTGTCTGCACTGGTCTCAGAACAGTTATAGGAGAGCTATAGGATGCTCCCTTGCTCCCTATTTAGTGCATGACTTAACCTCCAGTATGCTGTCTGTCTGCACTGGTCTCAGAACAGTTTGAAATGCATCTTATTTTCATCATAACTCCATATAAAGCCTCTGAAAGACACATTTTTCAGTGTTTGCATGAACTGTGTTATAATGTACAGTAAATACAGGAATGCGTTTAATAATGTTAATGAATAGAACTGTATTGTGCAGCGATAACAAAATAAAATGTATATTAAAATGAAGTGAAATGACCCACAGATGTCTTGTCACAATGCAACATCTGTGCATGTTAAGCTTAAACACTTTTTGTCAAAAGCCTGTGACTCTCCAGATGATGTTTGTTGTTTGTGTTTGCTGTAGGAACGACAGCAGCGCAGCAGAGAAGAGAGCTCTGGAGATCCAAGCGTGTGTTCTTCTTGACTCCACAGGTGATGGTGAACGATCTGTCACGAAACACCTGTCCAGCAGCTCAAGTCAAGTGTGTGGTGATCGATGAAGCTCACAAAGCCACAGGAAATCACGCGTACTGTCAGGTACAGTCCAGAAACATACCAGCTCTCATGCTGATGGAGTGTGTGTTGTTGTGATTGGTTGTGATTGGTTGTGATTGTTCAGGTGGTTCGTGAGTTGAGGAATCAGACGCAGCAGTTTCGTGTTCTGGCTCTCAGTGCCACACCTGGAGGAGACGTCAAGGTGAGAAGCTTCAGTGTGATCTGGAGCAGTTGAAGACCCTTTCTGACCCAGAGATTGTATTGTGTTTTATACTGTGTGTGTGTTTGTGTGTGTTTGTGTGTGTGTGTGTGTGTGTGCGCGTGCGCAGGCGGTACAGCAGGTGATCTCTAACCTGTGTATCTCTCATATTGAGCTGCGCTCTGAAGATAGTCCAGATGTGCAGTCCCATGTTCATCAGAGGAGTGTGGAGAAGATCATCGTCCCGTTAGGAGAGTCCCTCACTCAGCATCAGACACGATACCTGCAGGTAAGATGCATGAAACCTGACTGCAGAATGACACGCTGCTCTCTGCTGGTGTAACGCACCTTCAGTGACACTGACTTCAGGATGAAATATTTGGAAGTATGGAATACTGTTCTTATTGGATACACTGCCCTCAGCAACCTGTTACCAAATTGTATATTCGTTCATTATTGTTTTAATAAAAGACACTGAATAAACAAAATCAAAGCAAAACAAAGACGTTCATCATAGAAAAACAAATGGATGTTTGCGTCTTGTTTTCTTATAAGTGTTTCTCAGATTAAACCATCAGTTTTCCAATTTGGAAATGTGTGTCTTGTGATACTCGCATTCAGTTCCAGTCTGTTGTGTTTTGTCTGATTGAACGGCCCCTGACCTGTTGTGTTTCGTCTGATTGAACGGCCCCTGACCTGTTGTGTTTCGTCTGATTGAACGGCCCCTGACCTGTTGTGTTTCGTCTGATTGAACGGCCCCTGACCTGTTGTGTTTCGTCTGATTGAACGGCCCCTGACCTGTTGTGTTTCGTCTGATTGAACGGCCCCTGACCTGTGCATATAGTCTGATTGAACGGCCCCTGACCTGTGCATATAGTCTGATTGAACGGCCCCTGACCTGTGCATATAGTCTGATTGAACGGCCCCTGACCTGTGCATATAGTCTGATTGAACGGTCCCTGACCTGTGCATATAGTCTGATTGAACGGTCCCTGACCTGTGCATATAGTCTGATTGAACGGCCCCTGACCTGTGCATATAGTCTGAGCCGCTTCACCCCTGAGTTCAGCCGGATACTTCTGCTATCTGTGAATATTGCTACTCTACATGCAACTGTACTGAATGACACACAATGTGCTGTTTCACTGGTGTTATGAAGCTTGAGTCTGGAGTAGGGCTGCAATTAACAAGTTTTTTGATAATCTACTAATCTAACGATTATTCAGTCGGTTATTGCAACGGTTAATCATTAGCTCTTAACCGATTATTCTGCTTGTGCCTGACTTAAGAGGTTGTATTAAACTGCTGGCGAAGGGTAGATTCAAAAGAACCTGTTCACTAACTTAATAAAGAACCCTTGAAGGAAATATACTATTGTATTTATTTTAGGGCTGCTCGATTTGGACAAAAAGTCATATTGTGATTATTTTGAAAAATATTGCGATTGTGATTTGAACTGCGATTTATGATGTGGGGGATGCTGGGGATTTCACACTTGAGTCCTCTTAAAAAGAACCAAACTGAGACCTTTATTCAGTTCAACCAATATATAAACAGTGAAACAAAGTCTTCTTCATATCCAAATGTTGCCGTCCACCATGTTCCTGTTTTTGTCCATTTCGTGACAGGATCTCCTCCCACTAATCATCATCATCATCGTTTTTGAAACACAGTCAACTTGAATATTAGTGATGCTCCAATCAGGATTTTAACATCCGATACGATCTCCAATATTCATCTCATCAATCGATGCAGATCATTTAACTTTTATTATCATCTCTGTCAACACTGGTTATATGCAAGTGTTCTGCTCAATGTCACTGTTAACTACATTTCCCAGTAAAACCAGTCATTGCTTAGTGTTTGCTGTCAGTCAATAATTCAGTATACACAAAATATATTTTTTAAATATAAATGTTACTCTTTATTCTAGGCTTTAAAAACTAGTAGACTTATACAAACTATTATTAACTGTATATAAGATATTCCTAAAGAATGCAGCTTAATGTCAAACTGAAGTTGAACTAATTACCCATTGGTGTAATTACATTTAAAGTGAAACTTTTTATTAGTTTGTCACCATTTAATTTAATTATCTTTATTTATTATTTTATTATATTTCATTTAGAAATGCAGTATATTATAGTAACTAAATATTTGATATAGATTTATTATATATATATATATATATATATATATATATGTTCCTTCCTTTTCATTGTGTTGGATGTTGGTAATATTAGTTCCGCTTTCACTTGTTTCCGCGGGGACTGTAATAAGTGCGACACGCTCTCTCGTGAGAGGTAAACAAATGACGGAGAATGAAGAGCGCAGGTTTCTGGACTCTACAGGTGTTACTGTTTGCTCAACAATCATTTAATAAAGATGTTTGAATTATTCCCCATATTATTATGATACCTGTGTCTTGCGGAGACCGAGAAGCTGCTAACGCAGATAATAATAAACAACGCTTCACGCAATACGCGCCGGTTTAGTGTAAATAACGCGTTTAGCGCACCTGAGCAAACGGAACTCGGAGCACTTCCGTTACTGTAAGCATGAGATGAGTTGCGCAAATAAACTTTGAAGGGAGCAGAATATTTATTTATTTGATTAAATCGAAGCCCTTTGGAATTTAATAATCGCACATGGTCATATCGCGGTTTCGATTTTATTTCGATTAATTGTGCAGCCCTAATTTATTATTTACATTGAAATAGGATTTATTTACATTTTAATAAATTTGAATATGTTGAATGTGTGTTCAATAGCATATTACCACATTTGTCTGAGAATCGTTTAATTTACAGGTGTCGGTACTGATGACAACACTAGTGTGCAGTGATTCACTCCTGCTGAGCAGAACTACATGAACATTTACTGTATTCATTCACATCTTACTGGAGCACTGTCATGTGACTGATGCGTGGGTGGATGATATGGTCTTTTATAAATGCTCAGTTATTTTTAGAGTAAACCCACATACACACTGCTCATGTGAATGGAGATAAAACCTCACTGATATTCCTTGGAGACATTTATACACACTGTTTTACAAAGATCCTCTGAGATCTTCAGCTCTTGTTTGTTGGGCTCTAACATTATTGAATTGGTTTGCTAGTAAAGAGACATTTATGAAAACTCACACAGGTGTTTTTGTGGCCCAGTAATAGTTTATTCTCTTACAGAAAGTAAAATAATGCAGATATTCACAGTAGCTCTTCATAGCATGTATACAGTACAGCACACACATTAAACCTGCTGCAGAAACGATCAATAGTGTCTGTGTGTGAAACTGTATTATTCATTCTGTGCTTTAATATCTTTAATATACAAACTCTTGATTAGAGAGATCAACATCTCTGAAAGTGACATTTATTTCTCTCATTTGACCTGTTCAGAAACTGTGTGTGTGTGTGTGTGTCTCTGTGTGTGTGTGTGTGTGTGTGTGTGTGTGTGAGAGTGTCTCTGTGTGTGAGAGTGTCTCTGTGTGTGAGAGTGTCTCTGTGTGTGTGAGTGTCTCTGTGTGTGTGTGTGTGTGTGTGTGTCTCTGTGTGTGTGTGTGTCTCTGTGTGTGTGTGTGTGTGTCTCTGTGTGTGTGAGAGTGTCTCTGTGTGTGAGAGTGTCTCTGTGTGTGAGAGTGTCTCTGTGTGTGTGAGTGTCTCTGTGTGTGTGTGTGTGTGTGTGTCTCTGTGTGTGTGTGTGTCTCTGTGTGTGTGTGTGTGTGTGTGTGAGAGTGTCTCTGTGTGTGTGAGTGTCTCTGTGTGTGTGAGTGTCTCTGTGTGTGTGTGTGTGTCTGTGTGTGTGTGTCTGTGTGTGAGTGTCTCTGTGTGTGTGTGTGTGTGTGTGTGAGTGTCTCTGTGTGTGTGTGTGTGTGTGTGTGTCTCAGTGTGTCTGTGTGTGTGTGTGTGAGAACCTGCTGACATTGTGTTGAACATGAGGTTAATTCAGTTGTTTTTATTTTTCATAATAGTTTGGAGCTACAGACAGGAAATACTGATTTATTAAAGCAAAAAATGTTACAAAAATAGCACTATGACAGAATATATATTTGTGTTTTCTCTATTATATGAAGTGTTGTTGACTTATGAGCACTGATGTGTTTAACACCGACACAAACACACCAGAGAGAGAGAGACAGGTGTCTGTCTGACAGTAGGAGGACACACAACATATAGAAGAAGAGTTTGACTTTATGATTGTCGTACAGCATCAGAGTTCACACTGTTTGTGTAGCTTATGATTGGTGTTATCATTAGTTCCAGCTTTTGATTGACAGTAAGGCTTTGTTCAGACAGGCAGCAAACATCGAAGTTTTCTGTGTATCCGACACACTCATGTGTGCCTCGAAATCCAGTTACATTCAGATGTGTGTTCATGTGTTTCATCCTGAACTGTCCGATTGGATTTAAGTAGTTTTGTTCATGACGTGACCGTAATGTAGGGCTGGTATCGATCGATATCGATTCATATGTGCATATTTCAGTTATTATGTCCCTTTTGCTTACATATGATAAAGTCTCTCTCCGCTAATGCTGTTAAATATACAGGGGACCTTCTGACTAGGTACATCATGAAAATATTCATTTGACTAATTATATTTGATTAGTTTTTCATCATTTTAGCTTTTTAATAATGAACAAATCCATGTATTTAATCAATAAATCTGAAATTATCTATTATATTTTGATACATATTTATTGTTTAATTACATAATTTGTATTGTTTACAGGTATTTTCATTGATTTGTTGTACAGGTGTTTAACTGTACTGTCTCTTTAAGAAAGATGGCGTTTCTGTAAATGAGCGGATGTTGACGAGAGACTCGAGCGGCTTTATCTCATCCGTGTGATCAGAAGTAAATGTTTCTTTGTTGTTGTTTTTGACTGTAGAGAACAGACGGAGTATTAAAAGAGACATGAAATGTTTAGATCTCGTGTTTGGAGACACGGAACAACTTTTACTCTCAACACTTCACCAGCATTAAAAGATCGATCCGTGGCTGTTGAGAATCGATATCAAACGGACCAAATAAAATGTATTTTTTTCCCAGCTGTACCGTAATCACACACAAAGCACAGAAGTGTGTACAGCTGTGTCTGAATCCACTCGTTTACACACGTGGTGTTCACTATGTAGTGAATGAGCGAACAAGTGAGCGGTATATTTCCGGTGTTTTAATGACCGTGGGAACCCTGTTCATACATTAATGACGCACCACGGCGAGACGACATGACGGCGCAAACGTCCGGTTTTCCGTCCTCTCGAATGTGCTAATGCTGAAGTCCTTTAGTTACCATGGCAACTGATGTAGATGCAGCGCTCACTGTCTGAACAAACGGGACAGATTTCATCACTTTATTCCTAAAGATGAGGTCTGACAAACGGATTTATGTGCAGTGTGAACAAAGGCTACTAAACATTAAAGCAGAGTTCATCTAGACAGAATAAACCAATCGCCTCAACTAACCTCATCACTACCACATAACAGTGCCGAACAGTGGGTCAAAGGTCGTGTGAAGGTCTCGGCTGCTGGTTGAGATGTACTGTGTGTGTGAAGGTGACCGAGGGGGTCTGTAGGAGCAGGTGGAAGTGCGGGACGAGCAGCTCACGGTCTCTCCAGGAACCAGATCTCGTTCTGTCGATGGGCCGCCGCCGGGTTTGTGTATCCTGCCACGATGAAGGAGTCGTTGACGCAGACGGCTGGTGAATCTAGAAGCTCCGCCAGACTGTGGATCTCATGAATGATCGACAGCTCGTTAGTAGCACCAGTGAACGCCCTGAAATCACGATCACGTCGATCGTTAAACCGTCCATGGGTTTTAAAGGAATGTCCTTGGTTATAACCATGATAAAGGGACAGTTCACCAGAAATGAAAATTCTGTCATCATTTACTCACCCTCATGCCATCTTCTGCAGAACACAAATGAAGATTTTTAGAAGAATGTCTCTGCTCTGTAGGTCCATAGCTAGGAACTTTGAAGCTCCAAAAAGCACATAAAGGCAGCATAAAAGTAATCCAAATGACTCCAATGGTATAATCCATGTCATCAGAAGTGATCCAATCGGTTTTGGGTGAGAACAGACCAAAGTAGAACTCCTTTGCAATCATTATTTTACACTCAGTTACACTTCCTATAGCGCCATCTAGTGCTCTCCTCGTGTGTTAGCAAGTGTTATTGCCTAGAGACTGCATTGACCAGATGTACAGTGAAAAAGGAGTTATATTTTGGCCTGTTCTAGGGCTGGGACATATGGCTTCAAAAATTATATCTGGATATTTTTCAGCCTATTAATGACATTCGATATATATCTCTAATTATGTATGTTCTCTGAAATGGCTCAAAAGTGATTTAAAAAATTAAAAAAATTATCAGAGGAACCATAATTTTATGCAAACAGCAAGTGTAGCCAAATACACTCAATATGGTAAAGACATTAAATAAAAATGAAAAAAGACGTGTTTCCCAACAGTTTTGCACTAAAGGAACACGAGGGAGAATGAGCTCTCCTCATTGATATACACTTTTATATTTGATATACAATGATACATAGTAGCTAAACTAAAGCATTATTTACCAACTTGTATTTATACTAAAACTAAATCTGGTTGAATATTGCACGACACTAAATTATTACTGTATTATTATAATACTGAATTATCATGATTATTTTGAGGATTAGATTTGTTTTATTTAAAGGTAATATATTTCTTTCCTATTTAATTCCCTTGGGGCTTTTATTTTGACACTGAAAGTGCCGTGTGCAGTGCTCCGTTCACTCATTTCGATTTGTATAATCATTTGTAGCGGTTTCTAATGTTTGGAATTGCCCCAGTGTCTGAACACTTTATTTCTTTCACTATTCATGTGATCTGCTCTAAAAGCGGTAAAAACATGCGTGCACAGAACAGCCCGTCATCCGTTCCAAAGGCCACACAGACCATATTTATCTGTCTTGGTATTGTTTTGATTATTTATGCTGCCCAGAAGGATCGTGAAATGAGTCTACTGACGCGCTCTTTATGAAACTTAACGGACAAATCCGTATGGATTACTTTCATGCTGCCTTTATGTGCTTTTTGGAGCTTTAAATTTCTGGTCACCATTCACTTGCATTGTATGGACTGACAGAGATGAAATATTCTTCTAAACATCTTCATTTGTGTTCTGCAGAAGTAAGAAAGTCACACACATCTGGAATATCATGAGGGTGAGTAAATGATGACAGAATCCCTTTAAGATTACCACAGACAATCATTTCGATTTGTCACTCAGTTTATATAAACAAACCTGAGTCTCCTGGTTCCTTTAATGCACTTACAATGGAAGTCTATGGGGTGAGTGTACTGGTGTGCATCTTGTGTTTTTGTTATTTAAGCTCTAAAGTGTCTGAATCGACTATAAACTACTGTCAATCATTAATTGATATAAATGACCAGGTTTATCTGCTATATGTCTGTGGCAGGGCGGAGGGCAAGGTCGGGTCGTGAGTCTACACACCGGGTCCCGTATCAGGCTAATCAAGCCCCTGAGATGGATAAAGGCCGACTGTGGAGGATGCTGCGGGAGAGAGAGATCGTTAACGGACATGTCCGTCACGCGTGTTTCATTTCAGTTTCTCATTAAATTATTATTTATGTTTTCATGCCGGTTCTCGTCGCCTTGCCCGTCTAAATCCCTTTACAGAATCCTTACACAGACGAGGTTAGTGATTTAATCCCGCTAGTCTCTCGTTCACACGTGTGATGTATAGTCGTGCCCCACAGACTTCTACTGTAAGTGCATGAGTTAAACACACGTGACCTGCTGAACACACCTGCTGTAGACGACAGTAGCGGGCCACTGCTCGATGATGATCTCGGGGTCGTGCGGCCGCGGCGGGTCGCTCTGGTGTGGAACGGGCAGGTAATACGCTACAGTGACCGCGCGGGACAGTGTTGTGTGCATCTCATCTGTACCCACCACCGTCACGATGGGTATCGTCATGCCCAGATAACCACCTGCAGATCATTCCAGAGATCAGAAAAGTTTCTGTAAATCTGTCCTGAAAGTTTGTTTCTGATGTGTATGAAGGCAGTGTGTCTGATTATTATCATATCAAGTGTGAGTGCGTGTGTGTGAGTGCGTGCGTGTGTGTGAGTGCGTGCGTGTGAGTGCGTGTGAGTGTGTGTGTAAGACCTGCAGAGTTCTGTTGACAGATGTATCTCATGATCTTCATGAAGCCGTAGCAGATGCTCTGTTCATACGTGTCCTCATGAACGGTGATACACGCCCAGTGCGCTTTCTCATAGTGCCGCTTCTCATACAACACCTCACCGCACTACACAACACACGCACGCACACACAAACATCACACACACCACACATCACACACACACACCTCTGAATCAACAGTCTCTTTGTCTCTTGTAGTTTTAGTGCTGTTTAGCTTCAATGGAGGAATAAACTACTGACCATATTCCTCATTTAATTCTGAAATATACAAGTACATATATGTAAATGGTTAGTTTTATATTTGATAACTATTGCATTAATGAAATGGCATGAGGCACTCATATGGCATGAGTTGGGGGCGTGACTGTTAGCAGAAGGGGGGCGTATTCAGAAAGCTATGGAACCCCTTAGAACGCAGGACGGGAATTTTTATTCTGAAAGTTTTGCGTTCCCTCGCAAAGTATTTACCATTGTTTTACTACACTAACCATATTTGTATTGTATTCGTAGTGAAACCATGGTGATAATACAGGAAAACTAAAACTTTGGTATCAAAATTGTATAATTATAATTTTGTGGTGGGTATTATGGTTTTACTATGATTTTAGTATAGTAATATTGTGGTAACTAAAATAAGGTCATTAATTAAAATTTACTACTATTAATAATACTTTTACAGCATTTATTGACGTTGCAAAATAATGTTAATTTCAACATACTAACGCATTACTTTTTTAGGGAACGCAAAACGCATCGCGAGGGAACGCAAAACGCATCGCGAACGAACGCAAAACTATTGAGAGGAAACGCAAAACTGCTGCGAGGGAATGCAAAAGTTATTGCGAGGAACATATTGCAAAGAAAACGTAAAACTTATTGCGAGGGAACGCAAAACTTATTGCGAAGGTACCCAAACTATTGTGAAGGAACGCAAACTATTGCAAGGAATGTATTGTGAAGGAACGCAAAACTTGTTGAGAGGGAACGCAAAACTTATTGCGAAAGAACAAAAACTTATTGCGAGGGAACAAAAACTTATTGTGAAGGAACAAAAACTTATTGTGAAGGAACGCAAAACTTATTGCGAAGGAACAAAAACTTATTGCGAGGGAACGCAAAACTTGTTGCGTGCGAGGGAACGCAAAACTTGTTGCGTGCGAGGGAACGCAAAACTTGTTGCGTGCGAGGGAACGCAAAACTTGTTGCGAGGGAACGCAAAACTATTGCGAAGGAACAAAATTATTAACGCAAACTTGTTGAGAGGGAACGCAAAACTTATTGCGAAAGAACAAAAACTTATTGCGAGGGAACAAAAACTTATTGTGAAGGAACGCAAAACTTATTGCGAAGGAACAAAAACTTATTGTGAAGGAACGCAAAACTTATTGCGAAGGAACAAAAACTTATTGCGAGGGAACGCAAAACTTGTTGCGTGCGAGGGAACGCAAAACTTGTTGCGTGCGAGGGAACGCAAAACTTGTTGCGAGGGAACGCAAAACTATTGCGAAGGAACAAAATTATTAACGCAAACTTGTTGAGAGGGAACGCAAAACTTATTGCGAAAGAACAAAAACTTATTGCGAGGGAACAAAAACTTATTGCGAAGGAACGCAAAACTTATTGCGAAGGAACAAAAACTTATTGCGAAGGAACGCAAAACTTATTGCGAAGGAACAAAAACTTATTGCGAGGGAACGCAAAACTTGTTGCGTGCGAGGGAACGCAAAACTTGTTGCGTGCGAGGGAACGCAAAACTTGTTGCGTGCGAGGGAACGCAAAACTTGTTGCGTGCGAGGGAACGCAAAACTTGTTGCGTGCGAGGGAACGCAAAACTATTGCGAAGGAACAAAATTATTAACGCAAACTTATTGCGAGGGAACGCAAAACTTATTGCGAGGGAACAAAAACTTATTGTGAAGGAACAAAAACTTGTTGCGAGGGAACGCAAAACTTATTGAGAGGGAATGCAAAACTATTGCGAAGGAACAAAAACTTATTGCGAGGGAACGCAAAACTATTGCAAGGAATGTATTGTGAAGGAACGCAAAACTTGTTGAGAGGGAACGCAAAACAATGTTGGAAACAATGTGCGCCCTGTCCTGCTCAGGGGCTCTGTTGAAAGCCGTTTTGAAAACGGTGTATTTTTACAGTCCTGTTTGGTGGCGCTAGTGGCTCACAAGTTACATCAGCATTAAATGACTTTAATTATCTAATGATTTGAACTCATATCATTAATATAATGACTCTGATTGAATGTATTTCAATACATCTAATATGCTTTTATAACTCATATGAGATTACAGTGTGTTTTTGTACCTTCTCCTTGCGTGTGACGAGTGTGAACGGGACGCTCTCGCGCGTGTGTGCGCCGTCATTATTAGAGGTGATCTGCTGGATCGGTTCAGCCATGTCTGTGAAAACATAATAACAGTCGTGCATCACAGGTGTGAGTTATGACACAGGTAAATATCTGCTGTACACACAGAGACGTTCATGTCTGCTCTGTTGTACCTGCTGCCCTCAGTGACTTTAATGTGATGTGATCTTCAGAGACATTTTGGCAGAGCTTTACCCGTCCTGTGCCCGTTGCCAGCACATCCACCCAGCAGGATACTAATGAGTGCAGACAGCTAATGCTAGTGCACTACACTAATCACACACATGACAGGAGCTCTCCATCTGATACACGCTAGTGTAAATAATGTTTCTGAAGCGTGATATTAATCTTTGTTGAAGTTGAATTGAACTGATAGTGAAACATTCCAGTTTCTGTGATGTTTGAGTGTTAAATCCCAACACTGCTCCAGACTGCACAAACACACATCCCATAATTAGGACTGATTAATTATCTCTCTTTGGGCTTTCACAAGTTATTGTCTAATTTCTAGGGCTGCCCCTGATAGTCCACCAAATGTTGGTCGATGAGAAGAGTCTTGGTCGACCAAGTTTTGATTGGTCGGTTGGTCACAAAAAATAGATAATAATAAACTGATGAACACCTGTATTACCGCTGATTGGACGCTAGGTGGTACTATGGGGTCATTTTTGAATGTGTGCGTGTGAGTGCGTGCGTGCGCATGTGTGAGGGTGCACGCGTGTGAGAGTGTGTGCGTGAGAGTGCTTGTGTGTGTGTGTGTGTGTGTGCGTGCGTGCGTACTTGGGTGTTTGTGCGTGCGTGCTTGGGTGTGCATGCGTGTGTGTGCATGTGTGCGTGAGAGTGCTTGTGTGTGCGTGAGAGTGCTTGTGTGTGTGTGTGCGTGAGAGTGCTTGTGTGTGTGTGGGTGTGCGTGCGTGCTTGGGTGGGTGTGCACGTGCGCGTGCGTGCTTGGGTGTGTGTGCGCGCGTGCGCGTTTGGGTGTGTGTGCGCGTGAGGTGCTTGGGTGTGTGTGCGCGTGCGTGCTTGGGTGTGTGTGCGCGTGCTTGGGTGGGTGTGCGTGCGTGCTTGGGTGGGTGTGCGTGTGCTTGGGTGGGTGTGCGTGCGTGCTTGGGTGGGTGTGCGCGAGAGTGCTTGTGTGTGCGTGTGCGCGAGAGTGCTTGTGTGTGCGTGTGCGCGAGAGTGCTTGTGTGTGCGTGTGCGCGAGAGTGCTTGTGTGTGCGTGTGCGCGAGAGTGCTTGTGTGTGCGTGTGCGCGAGAGTGCTTGTGTGTGCGTGTGCGCGAGAGTGCTTGTGTGTGCGTGTGCGCGCGAGTGCTTGTGTGTGCGTGTGTGCGCGAGAGTGCTTGTGTGTGCGTGTGCGCGAGAGTGCTTGTGTGTGCGTGTGCGCGAGAGTGCTTGTGTGTGCGTGTGCGCGAGAGTGCTTGTGTGTGCGTGTGTGCGCGAGAGTGCTTGTGTGTGTGTGTGTGTGCGCGAGAGTGCTTGTGTGTGTGTGCGCGAGAGTGCTTGTGTGTGTGTGCGTGAGAGTGCTTGTGTGTGTGTGTGTGTGCGCGAGAGTGTGTGTGTGTGTGTGCGTGAGAGTGCTTGTGTGTGTGTGTGTGCGTGAGAGCGCTTGTGTGCGTGCATGTGTGTGCGTGCGTGAGAGTGCTTGTGTGTGTGCGTGAGAGCGCTTGTGTGCGTGCATGTGTGTGTGAGAGCGCATGTGTGTGTGCGTGAGAGTGCTTGTGTGTGTGTGCGTGAGAGTGCTTGTGTGTGTGTGCTTGAGAGTGCTGTACTGAAGGATAAAGAGTGTTTCTTATGTCTGTGTGTCTACAGGAAATGATCTGTAATATTTGATCATAATAATTGAATACACGGGAAATGATCCATATATCGCCGTGACATCATCAAAGGCGTCATCTGTTGTTCACTGGAGATCATCGTCTGTTTGCTGAACATGAATGTGCATTTCTCTATAAATCAACACAATGTTCATGCTGGTGTTCCCGACACATTCAGGATCATTCCTGCTTTTCCCGGTGTTGCTCGCTTCCTGTGTGCGCTTGTTAAATGTGTATTTGAAAGTATTTCAGTGTTTCTCTGTAATGTAGAACAGAGTTAGCGATATTACTGATGACATCATCACACCGTGAACTACTTTTCTGGTGCCCCCCAAAATATATCAAGTCATTAAATTAATATAAACGTGCGACTTGTCGACTAATGGCTTAATAAATGAACGATGACTAGGCAAATCTTTGGTCGGGGCAGCCGTACATGTTTCTTAAAGTGCATGTGTGCTTCATACGCCTCATGAAGTCATTATGAAGTCATGTTTACATATTTAACTTCACATAAATCAAATGATGAAATGTGGATGTGTGATTTCCTTCTAATGCTTTACAAATGCACTGGACCCTGTCAGCGGCTGATAATCTGCTGAATCGGGTCAGAACCGCGCTCCTGCAGCACATGTGAATCACGTGACCATCCGTACAGGATACTGAAATCACCCATATATGGGGGTTACCAATGAACCGGTGCCAATCGTTGCTTTTTGGAACTATTGGTTATTGGCAGAAATGGATGCCCGTTGTTGCTGATGGCTTGTTTATTAACCATCAGCTAATGCCTGATGAGTCCCACATTATGCATGGGAATTTTCCTGGTTTTTATTGGGTTGTTGTTTGCACAATAAAATCCTTTTGGGATTGTGTTTGTCCTTATTAGGAAACACTAAGAATTAGTTTGAATGATTATCAGCCTTCTGCACATAACTCCTTTGACCCATGTGTACTCTACATGTGAAACTCTGATTATAACACGTATGACTGTGCTCATGTAACTCCATTATAGGATCAGTGTGTGTGTGTTTATGCAGTTTTGTGTTATTGTTTTACATATTCATATCTTCATAACTACATGTCAGTCGATCGAGTCTGAATGTGAGTTCAGTAAATGTCTTTCTCACGAATAAGGCCGTACAACTATATTACGGTTAGTAAAGCTGATCACTGTAACTTAAAGCTGAAATCCTCTTTAGTAATGTTGTTTACTGAAATAAAACCGTGTGCTAAAATGAGCCGCGAGAAAACAGTGAGGATTTATTTGCTGTTAATAAAGTCTATTGTTACAGATGCTTTATTACACAGATGATACTATGTATCAGAAAGTACTAATAAAATAACATTTTATCTGATTAATGACTAAACGCAAACTAATGGAAGCTTATTTTATCTACTACCGATACATAGTAACAACCTTTGTCATAAAGCATTTGTAACAATAGACCTTTATTAACAGTTAAAAACAGTACAATTAACTAAAATGATCAATATTTTACTGCACTTATTATTACAAAAGTTGCATATGTTATCATTAGTTAATGCACTTTAAACTAACATGAAGTAACAATGAACAATTGTAATTATATTTAATAAAATGACAGTTTAATATTGTAAAAACATATATTATTCATTGTTAGTTCATGATGCCTAATGCATTTACTAATGTCACCTTATTATAAAGTGCTACTATATATCGATATTTGTGTTTTGCTCGTGTTTGACCCTGTAACTGATTAAACTCTCATGCAGAGAATTATTACAGCGAGGTTGATTAATGTCTGGGAATGCTGCTGACTATGTAGGGCACTAACTGTGATTAGAGACACCGCCTGCGTGTAAACTGGGTCACTGCTGTGCTGCACCGCATCTGTGTTGTGTTTATGTAGAGTAAGGAGTGATTTGTTGTTGTTGTTGTTGTTGTTGTTTTCTGACCTGTGGGCACCTCCACCTGGTGTCCGCGCGCCACGTCTCTCCAGTACCGCAGGAGTCTGTCCTGCTGCTCCTCCTCCTCCTCCTCCTCAGGACTGTCCGACAGCTGCTCCTCCGACATGGACTCCAGATCCTCCAGTGTGATCATCTCACCGCCACCGCCGCCGCCGCTCATCTGACACCCGCCGCGATCCATCACACCGACCAATCTCGACGAATAAACTCTGTGATCGTCTTTAAAACCGCCGTCTCGCGCTAATCATGGCCCTCACACACTTTACTGACTATTACACGGATTTGTACGGTCCGTGTACCGCAGCGCAGAACATTTAAACCCGATAGTTTCGGTTAATCTCACGCTAACCGTCGAGTGCTGCTGTGTACGTGTAATTTATGCCGTCGTGACGTTTATAAGTGAAGTCTAGGTCACGTGGCAGCACAAGCTCCGCCCTCTCGCAGAATCATATAAATGTCTCTGCGGTTAATCAGAGTGCAGTATACGTTAAATATTAACTCTAATGTGGCTATCTTTAGTACAAGTTTAACACGGTTCCACCTTTTAAAGGTAAGAACAAATAATTAAATACATTTTTAATCTGACAGTCACAGATAGCGCCTGTAATGTCTGAAGCACTTGACAAACTTTAAATATTTTGTATTGTGTTCGACTGCTGAGGCTGATCTATAGAGAGGTTTCTGATGTCATATAAACGGATATATGCTATTTATTAACACCCCAAATTGTGGAAAATAAATGAACACTATATTTTTTAATTGTACTCGTTTGACAGAAAAGTTGGTATGTTCAGGTACATTATCCATTGATTCAGTGGATTCTGATAAAGTACAGCTGACATTTCAATGATCAATCCAGCACTGCTGTGATGCTCATCATCATCAATCAGGCCCAAATATCAGTCTGATACAGTTTATTATATAAATAATATGCTATTTATCCACAATAACACACAACTCTGTGTGTGCGCGTGTGTATACTGTGTTTGTGTGTGTGTGTGTGTGTGTGTGTGTGTGTGTGTGTGTGTGTGTGTGTGTGTGTATACTGTGTGTGTGTGTGTATACTGTGTGTGTGTGTGTGTGTATGTGTGTATACTGTGTTTGTGTGTGTGTGTGTAAGTGTATACTGCGCGCGCGCGTGTGTGTGTGTGTATGTGTATACTGTATGCGTGTGTAAACACAGTATACGCACTCACACAAACACGGTATACACACAAACACACACTCACACGAACACAAAAAAAACAAAAATACTTGAAACAGACGTAAATTACCGTCAGACTGAGCAAATAAACACGATAGAAGTGATTCTGTACTATCCTAACATGTGACCCATATTATCAGTCATAAATCTCTCTATAGTTTAACAGTTCATCTGTTCACACATCATCTCAGGCTTTAGTCACCGGCACACTCACGGAGAAGTTTGTCGCTCAGAGATTAAAGGACGTGTGACATACTGTTTGCGAACATTAAGTCATTTAGGCAAGCATGTGAATATGAGGACACACAAGACTACATGTAAAACATCAACTAATGTGGCATTAAAATGTGTTAGCTGTGACTTCATGCCTCATTCTATGAGTAGAATTCGCACATAACTGTTTTCAATTGAAAGTCATATATATATGCAGTAGATAATGTGTCGTTTGCAATATTTACCATGTGCATCCATGGTAGTAATGCGCTAAAACGTGGTTGCATCTTCGTCTTCAGAAGTGACTTGATATATTCTGGTATGGTCTAGTTTCACTTTCTCATCTGAGACTTAAACATTGATGTTTCTCACCCACATCTATCGTGTCGCTTCTGAAGACATGGATTAAACCACTGGAGTCTTATGGATTACTTTTATGCTGCCTTTATGTGCTTTTTGGAGCTCCAAAGTTCTGGCCAACATTCACTTGCGCATTGTATGAACCAACAGAGCCAAGATTTGTCATATCTGCCGAGCAATCGCCTGGTTGTTAGCATAGCCGTGATCCGCTACGAGGTCACTGAGGTCCTGTCCTCTGGGATGTTTACATATTTAAAAAAATACTTTTGAACCTTTATACAGGATGATAATAATAATAATAATAATAATTTTCTCAAGACCACTGAGGCGATACTGTGTCATGGTTATCTCATGTTTGTTCCAATGTAAGAATGCACTATGAACATGATTAACCCTAACCATACGGAGCCTTTAAGGCTGAGTAGCCTGTCAGGAACCTAAAGTAGCCTTAAAGTGCAAAAAGATGACCGTTCCCAGGATGCTCTCAATAGTCCCTCTATAGACTGTAGTGAGGATGGGGGGTGGGAGATGTGCTTTCCTCAGAGACGCTGCTGGGCTTTCTTGTTAATAGAGCTGGTGTTGAGGGACCAGGTGAGGTTCTCCGCCAGGTGAACACCAAGGAATTTGGTGCTCTTGACGATCTCCACAGAGGAGCCGTCGATGTTCAGCGGAGAGTGATGTGGAAACTTGATGATGTGGTTCGAGCGGTGCATTGCTGCACAGTCGTGAGTCAGCAGAGTGACCAGCAGTGGACTGACACACACCCCTGGGGGGGTCCCAGTGCTCAGTGTGGAGGTGCTGTTCCCGATCCGGACTGACTGAGGTCTCCCACATGACCAATGGCAGTAAGGTGTATTGCAGCCAGTAAGAAGTTTTCCTGAATGTTCGCTCTCACGCGCTGGTACGAACCACCGAAATGAATTGAAAAAGACTACATTTGTGTCTTCTCGGCCGTTATAAGACCTGTTATGAAAATGGATGTAACGGCATCTCGTGCACGACCCATAAGAGCACACCTGAGGTAAATTAGGCTTCATTAAAGTGCCAGCATTTCAAACCCCTTTCCCTTGATGTTATTTTAGAGTTTATTTTAGTCAGTGTACATCAGTACTGATGTGGGTAAATGTCCCTCTCCACTGCCGCTGAGGTGATGAATGGATGTCCAGTTATTTCCTGTACCGTCTGGAGTGAACATGTATGCTGACTTCGAATTACAGTCTTGCTTAAGGTTGCTGAGTACCGTGTGATGACACACTTCGCAGGGCGCGATGGGCCGATTGGAACGCGAACATGTTCCTAACTCGGTTGGGCTGTTCTGGCTTTCATGTTATCATAGAGCTCATGGTTTACCCTGACACACAGGTTTATACAGTTATTATGATCAGTCATTGCATTTGGTCTCAATGTTTTATATATTTCTACTAAAAAGTATGTGAACCCTTTGTAATTACCGGCGTTTATGGATAAATTTGTCTTTAAATCTGGTTTGATCATCTAAGTTACAACAACAAAAAAACACAATCTGTTCTAACTAATAACACGCAAATGATTGAATTGTACATTTACATACTTAACATATCATTCAAACATTCACCATGTAGGTTTAAAAAGTATGTGAACCCTAGCCTAATGATGTCAACAAAAGCTTGGAGTCAGGAGTTAATGTAATGAGATTGTAGGTGTGGGTTAAAGCTACTTTGACTTATAAAAAGCACTCAAACATTTTGAGTTTCCTATTCACTAGAAGCATCTGCTGATGCGGAGCATGCCTCACGAAAAAAAGATTTCAGAAGATCAACGATCAACACTTGTTGAAAGGGTTACAAAGGCTATGTTCAGACTGCCGGCAAATCAAACCCTAGAATTCCCAAGTTTATCAAGATATCCTACTGGATAATGTCAGGGTGGCTGTGTGCCAGCTGAAGCTCAGCAGAAGTTGGGTGATGCAGCAGGACAATGACCCTAAACATCAAAGTAAATCCACTACAGAATGATTTAAAAAAATAATGAAAATCCACTTTTGGAGTGTCCTAGTCAGAGCCCGGACCTGAACCCAATAGAGATGCTGTGGAATGACCTCAAGAGAGACTCCAGACATCCTAAGAATATGAGCTGAAGCAGTTCTGTAAGGAAGAATGATCCAATATTCCTTCTGAACGTCGTGCAGGTCGAATCCGCATCTATCAGGAAGGCTTGATTGAGGTTATTGCAGCCAAAGCATAACCGGCCAGTCATTAACTCCAAGGGTTCACTTACTTTTTCCACAGCACTGTGAATGTTTAATGGGACGTGCTCAATAATTGTTTGTGTACTTGTGACTTTGATGAAGATGAAACCACATTTCATGACCAATTAATACAGAGAACCAGCAACTTTCAAAGGGTTCACATACTTTTACTCGGCACTGTATATCTAGTACAGACAGGCTTAATTCCTCTACTGTATTTACCCGTCGCACTCCGCTCATCTAGCACATCCACGTTCATGTTGTGTGCGTCATGTGAAGTTTTAGTCATGAACTAGAATATTTAACTTGTGAACGTGACTTTCATTAAACCTTCCCGCTGATGACTGCGGATGTGTTTTTGTCATATAATGAGTGTTTTAAGGATGTTGTGTCTTTGTGGAAAAGAGGCTCTCAGAAAAAAGAACTGCTTCAGTGAGGATGAACGCCACAGATTCGTTTAATACAGTGATTATTGTGCTCTGAATCACCTGCGTGCGGCTCACATTGTGTGGAAGGTCTATTGTGCGGCTGAAAGAAACCTCTTGTCTGTCCTGCTTTTCTTCATAGGTTTTGGAGAAGTTTACGTCTCGTCTGACCCAGATGAGGCTGTTGAGTCATCGTGACCTCCGCTCACTTACCAAGTACCAGATCATACTGGCCCGAGAACAGTTCCGACGAAACCCACCGCCACACATCATGGTACAGTACCGCACCTGCATCACCTGCACACACTGAATCACAGGTCACTGCCTCGCCGCTGTAGATGTTGACGTGCTGGTGTTTGGCAGGGGGGGCAGCACGGGGCTCTCGAGGGGGATTTCGCCCTCTGCATCAGTCTGTATCATGGTTTAGAGTTACTGCAGCAGATGGGCCTCCGATCGCTCTTCCTCTTCATCCAGAACATCATCTCTGGACCTAAAGGTGCTCGTCTACACACATACACATACATCAGGTGCTTCTGTGGTGTGCAGATCAGCTGATTTTGAGCGTTGTTTTCTCAGAATCATCTCGTGTCAGGAATGAACTTCAGAGGAGTCCGGTCTTCATGGATCTCTACAGAGATATCGAGACGATGTTTACCACCTCCAGCAGAGGTGATGATTTATGCAGAATACATCCAAACCCGTCTGACTTGAACTATGTGAGCACAGAACCCAAAAATGTTATTCAGTGAAAGCATATAGTGAAGCTCCAAGTAGTACCATAATAGTACAGGTACCAGATGAGTAGTGCTCATGTGAGGAACACCCCCAAACACATCTCCTTTTGTGTGCCATGAAAGACAGTCATACGGGTTTGGAAAGACATGAAGGTGAGCAAATGATGGCAGTTTCATTTCTGACTGAACAATCCCTCTAAACATCATGCGTTTCATTCGCAGACTCTAAAGAGCGGCACGTCTACAGTCATCCTAAACTTCAGAAACTGGATGAGGTCGTTTTACAGCACTTTAAAGCACGGGCCGAGAGCTCAGGTGAATATGACATGTGATCTATTAATGCTTTGGGACGATTTACAGTGAGGTCACACATGGGCCGTTCACAAAAGGTGTGGAGATAATATTGACATTTCCAAACTGCTTCAGATATTCACCCATAAAAACATTTGATACATAAAGCACAGCTTGACTGTTCTCCGTTTGATTATTTGATTTGAACAGCAGTGACACATTCTCCTAACAGAGGAACTTTCGAAGATGTCAATAGCTTCACAAGACATACCTGTCAGGGTTTGGGTTCTACAATCATTAATCATACCATTATATCCATAAAACACCTTTCACATGAACATTAAACAACAACAGCAATGACATCTTTAAATGAGCCATGTGAAAAATGTACATTAATTACTAAAAATCACTTTGTGTCATTAGTTTTGGTTTAGTGCAGTTCAGTTTCCACACAGAGATGTTGTTTATCACGAATTCACCTCCCAGATGCCCCTGATGTATTTCCTCTGAAGTTTGGGTAAAATGGGGAGATTATTGAGACCGTTCGTTGAAATTATCAGATTACTGTCATTTTAATTTCACAAATAAATGCAGTCAGAAGAGGAATTGCAATATGGAGCAGTTGCACTTCTGATGGGACTGTAATATCGGTCCTGATGATGCACGTATCGCAGGTTGCCATCGGTTACCACTTGAAAGCGGATCATCATGGCCCTGTTCAAGATGCAACCTGCAGCAAGTATTGGAGAAACTTTCAGTATCAGGATCATCATGGATGTGTTTCTGATGTGTGACAGATATTAAAGAAACATTGATGCGTGTAATATCAGTGTTACATATATGATACATTCCTCATATATTTTAAACAACTAATCTAAAGCATCACCATGACGACTGCATGTCCCGCAGATTTCTCCTTTTAACCCCCAACTGAACTTGATCATCATCTCAAATTAATTTAATGTAAAAATGCAAATGTATATTTTCTGAAGCAGTAAATGTGATCCGAGGTAAAGAGGGTTCGATTTAAAATATTTAAACATTTTTTGTTTTTTGTAAGTAAAACTAATGAATAATTTAATAGAATTGGGCTGTAAGTGTTCCAAAAAAAAAAAAAAGCACTGATGATTTTCTCCTTGTATTGTGTGTGTATATATACATTTTTTATTTTGAACATGTTTGTGCACAGAAATGATGTTTTTTATATTGTGGGATAATTCAGTGACTGCGTCTATTATTCTGAACGGTGTGTAAAAGCAACTTTAATAAATAAACGGATGTCTACCGTGATTAAATTAATCACAAACAGTGGCGTTCATTTGTTCTCCTTGTCACTTGTTGATAACCGGTGCATGATACGAGATATTTGTGTTGCACTCCTGGAAGTGTCCCGTTTGCAGATCGGATCTATATGCCGTAAAGATCAACCCATAATCACGCACAATAAATCTGCTTTCAATACTGTCGTCATGGTAACACAGGCTAACGATTGGGGCAAACTTTGTCATGTGACTCTACATTTTTGTGTTAATGCCAATTTTATCAACAAAAAATTTAGCCAAACCAGTTTTTTTTGTGACATTTGATGTATCGACAGAGTTTATGCGCTGGAGTTAAACGGAAAAATATGATTTCGACATTTGTGACATTTTAGTGATAATGTGTGTCTCCATCAGATTTATTTTGATGCGCTAAAACATTTTTTGCCAAAAATCCTTGGATGGAAACAGTTATTGATAACACCAATGACATGAAATCAAGGGAAAACATTCTTTTTAAATGAATTATTTTGTTTTGCTTATTTGCACACTTGTTAGGACATGCACTAATGCTTCACCTGAGAGAACAAAATGAGTGACAAATAAACATGTAAATATCTGTAAATGTCATACGAGTGCTGTGGCAGGTGAAGGGGACAAGAGTTGATCTGGCAATTGACATTCAAATACATTTTCTAAAAATGTGTAAACAAAATAATAAAAGCCTGTTTCCGCCACATAAAAGAATTGTGCTTTGGTAAAGTTTCAGTTATGAGATACATTTACATTTACATGTATTCATTTGGCAGACTCTTTTATCCAAAGCGACTTACAAAAGAGGAAGAACATCAGCGAATCATCTTAAGGAGACAGTGGTATGAAAAGTGCCATACTACAAAGTTTCACTATCATCACAATAGTATACAAAACCGATTTAAGTGCAACAAGAATTGTTAATTTTTTATTTTTTATTTTTTTTAGTGACTACAGTGTACAGTGTTGGGGGTCTGGGTATCTCAGCGAGTATTGACGCTGACTATCACACCTGGAGTCGTGAGTTTGAATTCAGGGCGTGCTGAGTGACTCCAGTCAGGTCTCCTTAGCAACCAAATTGGCCTGGTTGCTAGGGAGGGTAGAGTCACATGGGGTAACCAAATTGGCCTGGTTGCTAGGGAGGGTAGAGTCACATGGGGTAACCAAATTGGCCCGGTTGCTAGGGAGGGTAGAGTCACATGGGGTAACCAAATTGGCCCGGTTGCTAGGGAGGGTAGAGTCACATGGGGTAACCAAATTGGCCCGGTTGCTAGGGAGGGTAGAGTCACATGGGGTAACCAAATTGGCCCGGTAGCTAGGGAGGGTAGAGTCACATGGGGTAACCAAATTGGCCCGGTTGCTAGGGAGGGTAGAGTCACATGGGGTAACCAAATTGGCCCGGTTGCTAGGGAGGGTAGAGTCACATGGGGTAACCTCCTCGTGGTCGCTATAATGTGGTCCTCGCTCTTGGTGGGGCGTGTGGTGAGTTGTGCGTGGACGGCGTGGAGAATAGCGTGAAGCCTCCACACACGCTTCGTCTCCATGGTAACACGCTCAACAAGTCACGTGATAAGATGCGCGGATTGACGGTCTCAGATGTGGAGGCAACTGAGATTCGTCCTCCGCCAACCGGATTGAGGCGAGTCACTACACCACCACGAGAACTTCGAGTGCATTGGGAATTGGGCGTTACAGATTGGGGAGAAATGTGAAAAAATAAATACATTTTGAGATAAATTATGAGATACTCATGTATCTCAAATCTCACATAATTATGTATCTGATCATAATTATGCCTTTTTATTTCAATATCATGATGCATAATTCTGATTTACCAAAGCACAACTTTCTTTTCATCTGTGAGGTGGAAATGGGCTTCTATATTATTCACACAGCTTCATGTAAGTTAATCAAATGTTAGATTGTAGAATGATGCCTGATAAATGGGGGTTTCTGGATGTTTCATGACTGAACAGACAAAGGACATGTTCTGATGCTAAAGATATGCACGGTTCTGCACATTTGTGTTTGTTGCGGTTGTTCTTCAGTGTGTGATGTTTACTAGTTCAGTTGTAGAGTGTGTCTGTACTCTCCTCTGATTGGTTCAGGCAGCGGCGCAGATGTTGCGGGTACACGCGTAATGATCTTCTCTTCGTTCCGTGAGAGCGTGCAAGAGATCGCTGAGATGTTGAACCGTCATCAGCCACTGGTCAGGGTCATGACCTTTATGGGTCAGGCGTCTGCTGGGAAAGGGGTTCGAGGATTCACACAGAAGGAGCAACTGGAGGTAAATCACACGAGTGACGGTTTAATTCCATGATCATGAACAACTGGCTAATATCTGTGAACATGCACGATTTTGCTTCATCTGCTAACAACCTTAAATTTAAAAGTTTTCCATTATCGGGGTACGGTCAAACGGTTTAAGTGTAAGCTGATTGGCACATGATTGATAATACTTGTGTTTGTTGATGTGTGTGTGTGTGTGTGTGTAGGTTGTGCGTGGGTTCCGTGAGGGGGGGTTTAACACTCTGGTGTCCACGTGTGTTGGTGAAGAGGGTCTCGATATCGGTGAAGTGGATCTCATCGTGTGTTTTGACGCTCAGAAGAATCCGATCCGTCTCGTTCAGCGTATGGGCCGGACGGGCCGCCAGCGACACGGACGAATTGTCATCATACTAGCGGAAGGACGCGAGGAACGAGTGAGACAGTGTTCAGTTTCATTGACTGCAGAATGAAAACTACAACAACAAAACTAATAGAAGAAATGTCACAGTGTGGAAATACTTTGCTCCTGTTTGCAATGTTTGATTAAAACATCTTTCTGTCTCTCTCTCAGACGTATAATCAGAGTCAGAGTAACCGGCGCAGTATAAACAAAAGCATCATGGGAAACAAGCACAGCTTCCAGATGTTTCCTCACAGTGTGCGCATGCTGCCCGCCGGCATCACACCAACACTGCACAAGATGCACATCAGCTGCGGTCAGTTTGAACACAGAGACAGCGCACGCACCTCCATAAAGAGTCGGAGGTCATCGCTCAACCCGCAGATCACAGGTATGAGCTGCCGCTGTCACGCACTACATTTTGAAAATGCGCATTATTCGCATAAACAGTGATGATGTTATGGACATTTGTGAATCACGATGGCAATGCGTTGGTTGGTATACAGTGGCAAGTAAAAGTATGTGAACCCTTTGAGAGTTGCTGGTTCTCTGTATTAATTGGTCATGAAATGTGATTTCATCTTCATCAAAGTCACAAGTACACAAACAATTATTGAGCACGTCCCATTAAACATTCACAGTGCTGTGGAAAAAGTAAGTGAACCCTTGGATTTAATAACTTTCTACGGAGTGGTGGTGGTGTAGTGGGCTAAAGCACATAACTGGTAATCAGAAGGTTGCTGGTTTGATCCCCACAGTCACCACCATTGTGTCCTTGAGTAAGGCACTTAACTCCAGGTTGCTCCGGGGGGATTGTCCCTGTAATAAGTGCACTGTAAGTCACTTTGGATAAAAGCGTCTGCCAAATGCATAAATGCGCATAAAACAGTTTATGGAAACGCACGATGTTCACATTTTCTTTAGTTGAATTTTCAGAAATGCACATAAAAAAGTGAAACACCAGGATGGAAACCCAGCTACATTCAATCCAAAAGTTTCAAATTAAACAACAGAAGCATTGTGACCAATCAACGACATGTCTGTAGAGCATGTGACTACAGCAGCGAATCAGAGACGTTTAAACAGTCTGCAGGCCTCTCGCTCATTGAGTGAGTTTAATAACGGTTTTCCAGAAAAGAAGTATTTTTTTTTTGTTCATCCGATTGATCCTGCAACTTATTTACATACTCCATACGTGAGTGCAGGATCTGTAGTAGTGATGCTCAACAGGATGTTGTGTGTGTGTTTGACTGATGTGTGTGTGTTACAGAAGCTGATACTCTCTCTGATCATGACAGTGACGTCTCTCATGTTGTGTAGGCAGTGATCAGAAGTGTGTGAAGACAGACGGGTGTCTCACTGCAGAGGAAGAGGCCGTGTGGACATCCACCATGAGACTGGGAGAGGATGACCCTCAGCCTGTGTTCAGAGAAACATCTTTCCTGACCATCAGTGCCAACCAAACACCACAGGTGAACTCTCCCTTTGTAGACAGCACACTGTTCTGCACGGTCACATGACTGGACGTCTCACATGTGTGTGATATCTCTGAACAGTTAATGCTCATTCACACACAAAAAAGGGGAACATATAAGTGAAGTGAATCACTGACAGCATGGCTGTATAATCAAAATATCACTCGCTGTCATTCACCTGCTTTAAGGGAATATTCCAGGTTCTTTAATATATACTTCAGGTCTTTAGTGACCCAGGACCTCATTTCACCACCTGTACCTTATCCATTGTTTGGAGTTATTGCCACGGCTCTTTAGTATTCCTCCATAGTGCAACTAAAAATGGCATAATAGTGAAACATATGTTTTATAACGGCTTAATTAGCAAAAGTGTATAGGATCATTAAAGACCTGATATATGTAATAATGCCGTAATAATGTTTTGCTCTTCCATAAATGATATTAATATCTATATATGTTTACTATCACAGTATATCTATGTCTTTGTTTATTACCAGACAAATAAGGAGTATATAGTGATAGAAATGTCTACTATATCACATTGATTTTCTGTGACAATTGTGAATTATCAGTAGTCCATATGCATGTACACATATATTATACATGTTATTTCTTACTCAGTGCAAAATGTGCACTATACATATTAAAGGAATATAAACATCAGACTCATCAAATATTCATGTGTCATATGTTGTTGGAAAGATCTCAAAGAGTAAAATACAACCAGACTATTTGTTTTACTCACAGATGAAAATATAGCGAGTAACAGATAAATATATGTCTTTGATTATGTTGGTGTTGCTTATATGCCGCATTTTCACTTATAACTTCACGAAACATAAACAGAACATAAATTATCACATATCATTATTTAGAGTCAGTGATTATCTTTCAGTCGAGTCCACACACAAGATAATCAGATGTATTGATCATTAGATAATCCACATGAAGCACAATGTTACATATGACCACCAGGAGATGGCGCCAAACACATGACACAGACTCAATGATGACTCAAATGACACAGAATGAAACTGAATGAGATGATTATCTTTCAATCGAGTCCACACACAAGATAATCAGATGTATAGATCATTAGATAATCCACATGAAGCACAATGTTACATATGACCACCAGGAGATGGCGCCAAATACATGACACAGACTCAATGATGACTCAAATGGCACAGAATGAAACTCATTCTGTGAAATCTCATGACTAAAATCATGTGTCTGTGTGTGTGTGTGTGTGTGTGTGTGTGTGTGTGTGTGTGTGTGTGTGTGTAGGAGCAGTGTGGATCCGGTCCGGTTCGAGAGCTCTCTCTCTGGGAGTGGAGACACTGGCAGAACAGGCCGCTTCACACACACACAGTGGAACATTCCGAGCGCTGCCTACACTTCACATCCATCATGGAGATGATTGACAGGATGAGACAGGAGGAGCAGGTTAGCTGTCAATCAAACACACACATATACACACACACATGCTGGTCAGTCTCATGTTCTGATAAGGATCTGTGTGTCTTAGTAGCTTTGATTTCTACATGCGGCAGCAAACGTCCATCTCCATGACAACTCTGTCTCCATTCTGCTGCGGTCACATCAGTCCATTAGATAAATTAATTTTCACAAATCAATCATCTGTTAATCTGTGTAATACACACATCAGCATTCTCTCTTTAATGAACAACATGTTCGTTCTACCATTAATTTGAGCTCATGTTTTCTAGTTTAACAGTCTTCATCAGTTTGTCTTCATTATATATCACATCTTTATCTTTGATCTCAGGCTGTTTTCACACTTGATTTAATTGCTTGATCTGGTAGAAAAGTGTTTACTAAAGAATGACCAATATCAAACCGATTATTTGTGTGTTTATATGTCCGATAGCCAATGTGCAGAACCGATTTTTTTTTTTTATTTTATTTCATCTTTATATTTTAAAAGTTAAAAATAAATGTAAAAACAAATGGCTAAATTTGTATATTACAAGTGTAAAATCACATGTGCTATTATCTTTTTAATATAATAACATCTTACACGGACTGGTGACACATCACATGATCTCCAGACTCTTGTTAGCATGCGCGCTCGTTTGGGATGTGCATTCAAGACATTTCACTAAATGCAGTTTTTAAGTTAATGGCAGAAGTCAAGGTTTATAATCCTTCATTTAGTTTTCTAGGACTTTATTTTTGTCTTCAAAATGACTCGATACCTCCATGAAACTCAAATATTCTCCATTAGAGGATAAAGACCCCAAAAGCACAATATGGCTTTCTATTTATTCAGTGTAATATAGTGTGTGTGTGTGTGTGTGTGTATATATATATATGAGTTTCCACATTTCTGTGAGCTGCTGTTTGACTTCAGTCATTATTAAATGTAAAGTGATTCATTATAACTAAAGTAAAATTCACCATAACCATCCATCTATAGACTGAACTACAATTCACCATCTATAATCACCATCTATTATCTATATCTATACACTGAATTACAATTCACCATCTATAATCACCATCTATAATCTATATCTATACACTGAACTACAATTCGCCATCTATAATCCATATCTATACACTGAACTACAATTCACCATCTATAATCACCATCTATAATCTATATCTATACACTGAACTACTATTCACCATCTATAATCTATATCTATACACTGAAGGATAATTCACCATCTATAATCAATATCTATACACTGAAGTACTATTCACCATCTATAATCAATTCTATACACTGAACTACAATTCACCATCTATAATCCATATCTATACACTGAACTACAATTCGCCATCTATAATCACCATCTATAATCCATTCTATACACTGAACTACAATTCGCCATCTATAATCCATATCTATACACTGAACTACAATTCGCCATCTATAATCCATATCTATACACTGAACTACAATTCGCCATCTATAATCACCATCTATAATCCATTCTATACACTGAACTACAATTCGCCATCTATAATCCATATCTATACACTGAACTACAATTCACCATCTATAATCACCATCTATAATCTATATCTATACACTGAACTACTATTCACCATCTATAATCTATATCTATACACTGAAGGATAATTCATCTATAATCAATATCTATACACTGAACTACAATTCACCATCTATAATCCATATCTATACACTGAACTACAATTCGCCATCTATAATCACCATCTATAATCCATTCTATACACTGAACTACAATTCGCCATCTATAATCACCATCTATAATCCATATCTATACACTGAACTACAATTTGCCATCTATAATCCATATCTATACACTGAACTACAATTCGCCATCTATAATCCATATCTATACACTGAACTACAATTCACCATCTATAATCACCATCTATAATCTATATCTATACACTGAACTACAATTCACCATCTATAATCCATATCTATACACTGAAGGATAATTCACCATCTATAATCTATATCTATACACTGAACTACAATTCACCATCTATAATCCATATCTATACACTGAAGGATAATTCACCATCTATAATCCATATCTATACATTGAAGTACAATTCACCATCTATAATCCATATCTATACACTGAACTACAATTCACCATCTATAATCAATATCTATACACTGAAGTACTATTCACCATCTATAAACCATATCTATACACTGAACTACAATTCACCATCTATAATCCATATCTATACACTGAACTACAATTCACCATCTATAATCCATATCTATACACTGAACTACAATTCGCCATCTATAATCACCATCTATAATCCATATCTATACACTGAACTACAATTCGCCATCTATAATCACCATCTATAATCTATATCTATACACTGAAGTACTATTCACCATCTATAATCCATATCTATACACTGAAGTACAATTCACCATCTATAATCCATATCTATACACTGAACTACAATTCACCATCTATAATCAATATCTATACACTGAAGTACTATTCACCATCTATAATCCATATCTATACACTGAACTACAATTCACCATCTATAATCCATATCTATACACTGAACTACAATTCACCATCTATAATCCATATCTATACACTGAACTACAATTCGCCAACTAATAATCTATATATATAATCACCATCTCTATACATCTATAATGTACATCTTTAATTATATTTTATAATCAGCATGTATATACTGAAGGACAGTTGAGCAGTTCATCAGAACATGTTTTGATCATGAATCTCTGATGTTCAGTGTGTGATCACATCAGATCTCTCTTACTGTTTAATATAATGACTCATGATGACTCGTTAGATTTGTGTCAATCAGAGATTCATTTGAGTCTCGCTGGTGTAATAAAGCAAGAGTGATGGATCCGTTTGCCGTCTCTCTGTACAGACGCTGTAGAAAGTCGATTATATAACGCTTCTCAGAACAGTTACATAAGAACAGAAGTGGGTCATTCTGAGTTACATGTCCACCAACAGATGATGGAGACACTCCATTATCAGATGCTCCACTTCTCATGTCATTTGTGCTTCTTGTCAAAACAATTGCAGAAGTCTGCATCATGGAAATGTGTTCACCTTAATGATCTGCTCGAGTGTTTGTGTGTCTCACAAAGAACATAATAAGATCTGATGAAATCCAACCAGGTGAAATGACCTGTGATTCTGTTTCTGTGAGTTACTGCAGTGGCTCACAGTTCATTCATGAGTGTAGACTCTGTCCGGGCCAAACCTTTTTAAGCTACAAATATTTGTTTAGTTCAGACCAAACATCAAAATGACACAAAGCTGCTGTATTCCCCGTCTGATTCCTTTATCACATGATGCGTTTGGAAGGAATGTGTCACATGATGACCTCATTGCTATTTTCAGCCCTGAATGCTTCATATAAAAGATGGATTAAAAAATTTAATATTAAACCAGTAATACAGTTTTATATTTGTTCAATAAAAGTATAAATACTCTGTAAAGATACGACACACAACTGCTTTTTATTATATCAGTGATAAATTCAACAATTCTACTGATATTTGGACATTTTTGAGATTATCAGCACGAGTTCTCCGGTTAAAGGAATATTCCAGGTTCAATATCAGTTACTTGACAAGCATTTGTACCATAATGTTGATTACCACAAAAATACCATTTAAAAAGCACAAATGTGTGTTCCAGTGTGACACTTAAAATGGAAGTCAATGGGGGCATTTCTGGAGGGTTCAAAGGCAGAAATATGAAGATTATAATTTTATAAAACTAACATTTAAGCTCATATGGGCAAAGACAAAAGAAAAAAGTCAAAATATTAATAACTGCAGTCTTGACCAACACACACAACAGTTGTCGATTGAAAGTTTAGAAGTTCTACTTTCCAGTGCATGTGACATTATGACCAAAACTGAACAAGTGCTTTTAAATTTGCAGATAAATCAGAAGTGTTACGTTTTGATATTTTATACAAATAATTGCATGGCACATATTATTGCAATTAGTAAAAACATGAAACTGATCAAATATGCATGTGTCATATGTTGTTGGAAAGATCTCAAAGAGTAAAATACAACCAGACTATTTGTTATTATTTAGAGTCAGTGATTATCTTTCAATCGAGTCCACACACAAGATAATCAGATGTATAGATCATTAGATAATCCACATGAAGCACAATGTTACATATGACCACCAGGAGATGGCGCCAAATACATGACACAGACTCAATGATGACTCAAATGGCACAGAATGAAACTGAATGAGGTGATTATCTTTCAATCGAATCCACACACAAGATAATCAGATGTATAGATCAATAGATAATCCACATGAAGCACAATGTTACATATGACCACCAGGAGATGGCGCCAAATACATGACACAGACTCAATGATGACTCAAATGACACAGAATGAAACTGAATGAGATGATTATCTTTCAATCGAGTCCACACACAAGATAATCAGATGTATAGATCATTAGATAATCCACATGAAGCACAATGTTACATATGACCACCAGGAGATGGCGCCAAATACATGACACAGACTCAATGATGACTCAAATGGCACAGAATGAAACTGAATGAGGTGATTATCTTTCAATCGAATCCACACACAAGATAATCAGATGTATAGATCAATAGATAATCCACATGAAGCACAATGTTACATATGACCACCAGGAGATGGCGCCAAATACATGACACAGACTCAATGATGACTCAAATGACACAGAATGAAACTGAATGAGGTGATTATCTTTCAATCGAGTCCACACACAAGATAATCAGATGTATAGATCATTAGATAATCCACATGAAGCACAATGTTACATATGACCACCAGGAGATGGCGCCAAATACATGACACAGACTCAATGATGACTCAAATGGCACAGAATGAAACTGAATGAGGTGATTATCTTTCAATCGAATCCACACACAAGATAATCAGATGTATAGATCAATAGATAATCCACATGAAGCACAATGTTACATATGACCACCAGGAGATGGTGCCAAATACATGACACAGACTCAATGATG
>JAVLUX010000013.1:45767500-45807500 GCA_032164185.1 Moxostoma hubbsi
ACATGTTTTATTTATCTACATGGAGTGTCCGTCCTAAACTGCGTCCTCACAACATAGCGGCCGAAACATTTCACATGATTCTCTCCAACGTTAAAGATCTCCTGTCCAAGTCACCACCACGGGACTTTGACTTGACTTTCCCAGAGACCCAACCAAAGCGGTCGATTTCGGATCCTGTCGAGGAGTGTGATCTGTTTCCAGTCAAGTTTTGTCTAAGAGCAGACGAGGAATCTGTCGATGGAGACTCTGTTGACCGAGACGTGGATATCTCACCTCAGAAATCACCAACTTATCCTGGAATTCCCAGGAAATCGCCACGGTTATCAGGAAGGACTCTTTCACCCAGTTGGGATGAGATGTTTGATGATGAGCAGGAGGACATTGAAGCGCAAATAGAAACTGAGGTGCATTTAGAGCGCCAACAACCCCCCACAGGCCTGGACCAGAGTGTTGACCTGTTTGGAGATGATGAAGCGTTCCTTCAGGTGACCTTACCTGACGTTCAGACCCCGGACGAGACCGCTGTAGCTCATGAAGAAGAGATGATGAACACATCTGCCCGATTGAACAGCTCAAGAACAGAAGGACAGAGAGTCGAGCAGAGCACTGAGGAGTTCAACTGCTCGCAGGACTTCTTCTCTGTGAACTTTGACCTGGGCTTTTCCATGGACTCTGATGAGGACTCTGATGAACTGGACACCGGATCAGCATCAGCTGTTCACAAACCCAAAGCGTCTCCTGCGGTGTCGTCACCGCGGCCTCGTCCAGCTGCAGGAGTCTCACCGCTCAGTTCAGTGACGCGTCCCAGCGCCTCCACACCGAATCATGTGCTGCTGTGTGACAGAAGAACCGATCACACGTTCGGGAGGTCACTTGAGAGGAAGATGTTTGATCAGCGTCCTGCAGCTTCAGGTGAGATCACCTGCAGATATTGATACTGATTAGTGGTTTTCATATATGTGCATATTTAAAATGAAAGTGTTTGTGTGTTTAACAGTGTTGAGCAGTGACAGTGAAGAGGAGATAGTCGTGAAGAAACCAGCAAATAAAGTGAATCCTTTAGCAACTCCTGAGGTGAGTGTGTGTGTGCGTGTGCGCGCACAAATGTCTGTGAGTGTGTGCATGTGTGTGTGTGTGTGTGTGCGTGCACAAGTGTCTATGATTGTGTGTGTGTACACGCGAGTGTGTGTGTGTACACGCGAGTGTGTGTGTGTGTGTGCACGCGAGTGTGAGAGTGTGTGTGTGAGTGAGAGAGTGCGCGCGAGAGAGTGCGCGCGCGTGTGTGTGGGTGTGTGTGAAGATACAAAAATAAAAGTTTATTCTGAACCATTATCTAAAAGGATATTAAGATATCTTTAATACTTCTGGAGTTACAGACACTCAAACTTTGGAAAAACAGCACAAAAAAGTGTTTTTCCCCATTTTTGGACTCACATCATTGGCATATAATGCAGCGATAAGTGCTGAACTCAACTGATCTTACAAATATATCGACCAATCTCTGTGTATAAATAAAATAATGACACTGACACCTTTATAAGGAGATTTATTTGACCTGTAGTTTTCCTACAAATGCATAGATGGAAATTGCCACTTTGACCCCAATCTACAAAATAATGGATTACTCAATAAATATTCATGCATGACATTCAATCCTTTGGTTTTCACCATCATTTATGTTTATTTTTCAAAGTATCAATAAAATGAAATCATTTCAGCTTGGGAAGTTTCTTTAATGTGGTTTGACGTGGAATCCAGCTCGACTGAGTCACTCGATCAACCTGATGAAATATAATAATACAAACAAAAACTCTTTGTGCTTGGATCATTTCCTTTTTGTGAGTTTGTTCATGAGATGATTTGTCCTGTTTGAATCAGGAAGTGTTTCCCTGAATGTGATGTTGTACCGCTTTCTTAATATCTGTGTGTTCTTCTAACAGTCAAAGATCTTCAGTGATGTGGAATCTCCCGTACAAGCGTGTCGAAAACGCACTGCTGCACTGAACACGGTATGACCGGCGTCGTTTTCACACTCTTAAGCTGACGTGTGCAGAAGAGTTTTATTTGCATTTGAGCATCAATGATTTTCTCCTGTATCTTGTAGTCAGAAGAGAGTGACATGAATGATGGGTCAGATGAGGATTTTCAGGATGTTCATCGGTCCAGAGTTCTGGAATCATGTCGCGTCAGGAATCCTCAACTGAAAGCTAAAGTAACGTTACACAAGCAATATATTGATCAGAACATACAGAAGCTGATTGAATCTTATGATGTCATTCATCATTTCCATCGTGTTCTAGAAGCTTCGAGGAGGGCGTCAGTTTCTGGATGAGGAGGCAGAGCTGTCTGAAGATGAAGATGTGTCAACAGATGAAGATGATGGAGCTGAACAGAACCGTTCTCTGGAGGGCTTTGTGGTGAACGCCACTCAGTGTTCTCAGGGCCTCAATGGTGAGACGTTTGCCGCGTCTGTGCAGTTTCACGTATATGACATGAGGGTGTGTGTTGATCATCTGTGATGTTCTCCTCATCAGACTCTGAGATGCAGGCTTTCTATCTGAAGTCTGTGAGGAGCCCAGCGCTCCAGAACCACCTCAGAATGACTTCCAGAACCAAACATAACATGAACGTCTTCTCACAGGTGTGCACATATGACAGCAGGTTTGCTGTGAGCATCTTTGAGTCATGTGACGATCATTCTGAATCATTCTCCGCTTGTTTTCTGTTCAGTTTGGTTGTTTGGACACTACAAAGATTTCATGAAATTAGCTTGAAACGTCCTGCATATTTCAAATGAAACACTGTTGTTGTAACTGTATATGACTTTCTTGTTCTGAACACAAAAAGGAGAAATAGTGAATAAATGTTGTGCTCTGTGATGTCATACAATGGCAGTTTATGGTGACCACCTCTTCAAGCTTCAAAAGAACACAAAAGTATCATTCAGACGTCTAATTAATTATTCATGAGATCATGATTGTTATGAAGCATACGATAAGATTTGATGAGAAACTGAAATCTGATGTATTATTTAGTGTTCACTGTTGATCTCCTGTGTGTGTTCATGATAGGACACGAGAGCAACAGTTCACACACCCCTCACGACATGGGGGCGTTCAAGAGAAAACTCGTTGTGTTTATCTAAAACAGTGATAGAGACGACAGAACACAACTGCACACAGAACAGAGAACAGAACTTACTAAACATGTCTGAAGAGTTTGTAGAGGAAGAATTGATGCATTTCTATGCCCAGCCTTATTTTTTGGAGAGTTTTTGGACCAGTGCCAGTTCATAGCGGACGGAGTTACCCACGTGATGCCGAAAATAGAAAACAAGCGATCGATAGAATGTCCCGTCACTCGTCACGGCTGATTAGGACAAAAACTCTGATTAACATAGAAAATAAACCTTTTGTGTCGTTTGCCGTCAGGTTAGGACACGTGTGACTGTGGCGTCCTGTAGCCGCCTCTGTTTCTGTTTGATGTCCGAATACTCCGATCTAAAAAATAAGGCTGGGCACAGAAATGCATCAGTTCTTCCTCTACAAACTCTTCAGACATGTTTAGTAAGTTCTGTTCTCTGTTCTGTGTGCAGTTGTGTTCTGTTGTCACTATCAATGTTTTTAGATAAACACAACGAGTTCTCTCTTGAACGCCCCCATGTCGCGAGGGGTGCGTGAACTGTTGCTCTCGTGTCCTATCATGAACACACACAGGAGATCAACAGTGAACATTTACATTAAATAACACATTATATTTCAGTTTCTCATCAAATCTTATCGTATGTTTCATAACAATCATGATCTCATGAATAATTAATTAGACTTCTGAATGATACTTTTGTGTTCTTTTGAAGCTTGAAGAGGTGGTCACCATAAACTGCCATTGTATGACATCACGAGCACAACATTTATTCACTATTTCTCCTTTTGTGTTCAGAACAAGAAAGACATATGGGGTTACAACAACACGGAGGTGAGTAAACAATGACTGAATTTACATTTTTGAGTGAACAATCCTTAAACCACATGGCCCAAACTATTCAGTTCAGTCGCTGTTAATTTAACAGATACAGTATAATGATCAAACAAACTTTAAAAGGAAGTAAAGTTTCAAATAAAATAAAAATAATCTTGGGATTTTACGTATCAAGATCATTCAATTTAAGATTGTTATTAATCTAATATTAATATTTGTACCCAGCCCTAGTTGTCACTTGTAAATAACTGAACTGTGTGTGTACAGAATGAGAGTAAACATGTAACATCACATCCATTAAACACATTAAACGCAACTGCTCGTTTCTACATGTGTGTGTGATCTGCTGGTCGTCTTCAGGTGCCTGAACAGGACGAGTCATATGCGGAGGACAGTTTTGTGGTTCACGGGAGTGAAGATGAAGAAGAGGAAGTGGAGAGTGATGATGATGTGCAGATAATCCCTGAAGACTCGTTTATTGACGGCAGGAAACAGTACGCCACACGACGGCGGGTTCGAATAAAACAGTTCAGAGCAGCAGACGAGGTGAGAGACGTCCAATCAGAGATCAGCAGGAAAAACAAGTGCTCACGCATCATCAGAGTACAAGATTCCAGTGAGGATGAGGAGGAGACGTGTGTCAGACGAGCAGCAGATGAGACACCGTCTGTTTTTAAAGTTCCTCAGTGTCTCCAGAACGTCTCCACGGTCCCTGAGAAACGAGCGAGACTAACAGAGAAACAGCTGCAGGACGAGAGGACCAGACAGAGACTCAGAGATCAGACCGCACTGTCAGACCAACTCGACTTCCAAACGGACAAACAGGTGAGGAGTGAATCTCAGTACACACAGTGACAGGAAATGGAAGCTTTACTGTGTTCTCTGCACTGTGATTGGATGATTATATGCAGGTGTTCTAGTTCAAGATCTAAACAAACAGTTAAAGAAGATGATTCGTAGTATGTGTGTCATATAGCCATTGAAAAAAATAAAAGGATAGAAATTTCTGGTAACACTTTAAGTGAAGGCCATATTTATAATGCATTCATAATGTCTCATAATACACCTTATAATATGTTATAACATCTCATATATAATTATAACTACAGTTATAACACATTATAAGTCTTCCCCTATTCATAGTTATAGTTTAGATTATAATACATTCATAATGTCTCATAATACACTTTATAATATGTTATAACATCTCATATATAATTATAACTACAGTTATAACACATTAGTCTTCCATTATTCATAGTTATAATTTAGGGTATAGTGCATTCATAATGTCTCATAATACACCTTATAATATGTTATAACATCTCATATATAATTATAACTACAGTTATAACACATAAGTCTTCCCCTATTCATAGTTATAGTTTAGATTATAATACATTCATAATGTCTCATAATACACCTTATAATATGTTATAACATCTCATATATAATTATAACTACAGTTATAACACATTATAAGACTTCCCCTATTCATAGTTATACTTTAGATTATAATACATTCATAATGTCTCATAATACACCTTATAATATGTTATAACATCTCATATATAATTATAACTACAGTTATAACACATTATAAGACTTCCCATATTCATAGTTATAATTTAGAGTATAATGCATTCATAATGTCTCATAATACACCTTATAATATGTTATAACATCTCATATATAATTATATCTACAGTTATAATACATTATAAGACTTCCCCTATTCATAGTTATAATTTAGAGTATAATGCATTCATAATGTCTCATAATACACCTTATAATATGTTATAACATCTCATATATAATTATAACTACAGTTATAACACATTATAAGACTTCCCCTATTCATAGTTATAGTTTAGATTATAATACATTCATAATGTCTCATAATACACCTTATAATATGTTATAACATCTCATATATAATTATATCTACAGTTATAACACATTATAAGTCTTCCATTATTCATAGTTATAATTTAGAGTATAATGCATTCATAATGTCTCATAATACACCTTATAATATGTTATAACATCTCATATATAATTATATCTACAGTTATAACACATTATAAGTCTTCCATTATTCATAGTTATAATTTAGAGTATAATGCATTCATAATGTCTCATAATACACCTTATAATATGTTATAACATCTCATATATAATTATATCTACAGTTATAACACATTATAAGTCTTCCATTATTCATAGTTATAATTTAGAGTATAATGCATTCATAATGTCTCATAATACACCTTATAATATGTTATAACATCTCATATATAATTATATCTACAGTTATAACACATTATAAGACTTCCACTATTCATAGTTATACTTTAGATTATAATACATTCATAATGTCTCATAATACACCTTATAATATGTTATAAATGTAAATGTATTATATCTAAACTGTAACTATGAATAGGGGAAGTCTTATGTGTTATAACTGTAGTTATAATTATATATGAGGTGTTATAACATATTATGTGTATTATGAGACATTATGAATGTATTATAAATATGGGCTTCACAGAAAAAAAAGATTTTTTTCAAGAATTGTTTCTATTAAAACAAATATTATACTGATTTCCAAATCCCCTTTCTGTTTTGTCTACTCGATGCTTTACTCATCAGACACAATTATGTAATGTCTTTGAATCATATTTAATATATATATATAGTATTATTCTTATTACATTTATTTGGTGGGCTTTCTCAGCAAATATTGAGAAGATATATAATTTATTTGATTAATTAATTGGCATATTGATTAAAAGTTTTTTATTAATTGACAGCCCTATAATATTTTTAATAGATTCATTTTGATACATTTGATATTGTCATTTACGTGATGGATCTTTTTTCCCCCATAAAAATGTGTATATTTGATATATTGTTACTGATGGAAATATTGAAAATGTTAGATTTGATCATCCATCCACTCTCGAAAGATATAGTGAAGAACACGTGTTATATACCCCAAAAAATATAGTTATTTTTGTCTACAAATAAATGTATGTATTTGTGAATCATGTTTTTTTGGGGGAATCTTATAAATGTTTCAAATAATGTGATGCAATGTAACTTGTTCATTAAACATGAGCGAACACATCTTTGTCCTTTATAGAGCCTGTCTTGCAGAAATTGTCCAATTGAATTCTATGGTAATGGTTACTAAAAATGAACATTCATCATTTATTCACCCTCATGTCAACACACATCTGGGATGGCATGAGGGTGAGTAAATTATGACAGAATTTACATTTCTGGTGAACTGGATTCACAAAAATGTGTTCTGTTTGTGTTTCATGAATAAGCCACATTGCATCCTCTCAGACGAGCAAATAATGTCAGAATTTTCCTCAAATAAAAATGTGTGTGCAGGTGATCTGCGCAGCTGGCATGAATCGGAGCCCGCCGGCCGCAGACGCTCCTCTCTGTGTGTTGGTGGACAGCCGCTGCATCAGTGGAGGGTCAGAGGTCGTGTCCTCTCTGCGACTCAAACACCGGGTGAAAGTTCACGTGTGTTCACTGGTCACTTCAGATTTCATCGTGAGTAACCGCATGAGCGTGGAGTGGCACAGTGAATCGGACATGTCCAGCGTTCAGAACCGCAGGCGACTGCAGGACCGAATGCAGAAACTGGAGGCGTTATCCGAGCGAGTGTGTTTGATCATTGAGAAAGACCGACCCAAACCAGGTGAGAACCACAAACACTCAAACACACCAAACACACACGAGTTCAGCTGACATCACAGTTCACTGATTGGACGATTTTCAGAAAACTTCATTTACACAGTTAACAAAGAACAAATGTTTCCCTTTGGGGTTCTTCCACACTTAAATGACTGTTAACTCTTTAAGCTCTGAAGGTGTTTTTAAAGATTTCCTGTTTCAGTGGCATACCCAAAATTAAAGGATTATAACTGCAGAAAAAAAAAACAAGGAGGGTAAAGTGTTATAATTGTACATAAGAACTAATTACACATGCAAACACAACAATGACTAAAGGTTTGCATAGCATGCAGACATGATTTTACTCATGAGATTTCACAGAATGAGTTTCATTCTGTGTCATTTGAGGCATCATTGAGTCTGTGTCGTGTATTTGGCGCCATCTCCTGGTGGTCATATGTAACATTGTGCTTCATGTGGATTATCTAATGATCTATACATCTGATTATCTTGTGTGTGGACTCGATTGAAAGATAATCACAGACTCTAAATAATGTTATGTGAGATTTTATGTTCTGTTTATATTTCCTGTAGTTATAATCAAAAACGCGGCATATAAGACATATATTTAGCTGTTACTCACTATATTTTTGTCTGTGAGTAAAACAAATAGTCTGGTTGTATTTTACTCTTTGAGATCTTTCCAACAACATATGACACATGAATATTTGATCAGTTTCATGTTTTACTGATTGCAATAAAATGTGCAGTACAATTATTTTTTTATAAATAATCAAACGTAACACTTCTGATTTATCTGTAAATTTTAAAAGCACTTGTTCAGTTTTGGTCATAATGTCACATGTTTTGGACAGTTGAGCTTCTGATCTTTCATACGACACCTGTTGTGTGTTGGTCAAGACTGCAGTTATTACAGCGGGCCCAGCGGAGGTTAAAGGGTTAAAATATGAAACTGGAAGCAGAACAGTTTTGCTACTTCAGAATTTCAGCACAAATCCTCCAATTCAAGCATTATTTGCAGCACATTCACGACTCATTTCTGTGCAGATGAGGCTGTTTATAGATTAGGCTTTACTCACAGAAGTTACACATCTATAAGGGGTGTTTGTGTGCAATTCTAGTGATTATAGCATCAGCCATTCTTCAGATGATGAGAATATTTACTGACAAGCAGTCTAGTTGCTAATGTGAAGAAGAATAAAGATTGATTAAAAAACATATATTCAATTATATTGTATTTACATATTTAATTCAGGCTGCTTTAATAATTATAAGTGCCAAATTGTCCTAAAAATAATGTCACAATGCAGGAACTCCTAATTGCCCTTAAAATAGACTTCTTGTTTCATTCATCTGACTTTAGGCTGAAAGTGTTTAATTACATGATTAGTCGTGTTGTTGTGTCTCTGATGATGTCAGGTGAGACGCTGAGAGTGTTTCAGCGCAGCCGCTATTACGACGGGACGCTGGCGGCGCTGGTGAAGGCGGGAGTTCGGCTCATGTTCAGCCACGGTCCAGACGAGACGGCCACCATCCTCACTAATCTCACACAGGTCGAGCAGAGGAAAGGTCACGCCATACGTGTACCGCTGGAGGTCAAAGGTCATCGCCAGCAGGCGCTTCAGTTCTGCCTCGCGCTGCCACACGTGAGCTACATCAGCGCCCTCAACATGTGTCACCAATACACCTCCATCAGTCACATGATCAACAGGTAACACTCTGAGCATCTGACGAGGTTGTTAATGTGTACATATATATATATATATATATATATTTACACTGAAATAAATTTGGCTTTTAGTTCATGTCTATATGCTAGTGTACTCATGTTTACTAAACTAACTTTATAAAGTCGTTCTCTCCCGGGAAAATGGAGCAGAAACATTGATGACATCATCTTGTACTCGGGAGCATATGCAAATTTGTTGTTAAAACCGAATGAGAAAGTCCCTCCTCCTAACAGCACCTGTAACCGTCAAGAACATACATGGTTCATAGCTTCAATAAAACTGGCCATTTCAGTGTGGATTAAAGTCACAGATCATGTTTAGTGTTTAAATGTGCTGTCTGATGTTTTTCAGCTCTGTCGATGAGTTGCAGACGTTTGCGTGTGTGAATCGCTCCAGAGCAGAAGACATTTACCGCAGTCTGCGTTACAGCTGCGACTCCACACTCATGACTACAAACTAACCAGAGCGAGCACATCCTCAGCACTTTAACACATTATGTATTATTGAATTCATTGTATTGACACAAACATGGAATGATCAGGGTTAGACTTTCCACTCATGTGATGTAAATCACTCTGTACAGCGCTGATTATGCAAATAGCCAGTTTGGTAATTCTGTAATGAAGTATTTATGTTTACAAGTAAAAGAATATCTGTGTGAGCTGCTAAGACTTTGACAAATAAAACTTGCTCAGTGTTTTTAATCAGTTTCATGTGCTGTTTTGAACCAGTAGAGGCTGATGTAGCGCCACTGAACGCCATCAGAACGCCAGGGCTGTATGCTAACAGGAGAACAGGAGGTCAGTTCATACGCTTTACTGCTAACGGATCATAGAAGTACATCTACACAGTAGGCATGAAGATGGCTGATGTATTACTGATAAACCTTCAAGTTATTTTCTGCCATTAAATTCCACACGCATGCATCACGAAGCCCAAATCCAGAGCCGACCCCAGAGAGAAGAGCTGACCTCACAATCCAAAGCATTAACACACACACACACACACACACACACACACACAAATCAGCCTGATCTCATGAACGTGACCGTTCAAACATTTATTGCTAAACTAAATGACGTGGTTCATTACAGGTTTCGCTGCAGCTGCCCTGTGAAATGTCCAGTGGGGGGCGCCAAAAGCAAGTGAAATGGTTTCGTAATCACACAAGGTTTTTATGTAAATATTAGATGTGTGTTTTAATGAGTAAAACGTACCTCCCTAACCTAAAACTGAACCGATAGTGTCCTGAAAGCAAGAGGTCAACAGACATCCTTCCGCTAAACCAACACCTAAACATAAATGATGCTGTTTTAAAAGCAAATTCAACATGAAAAGCACATTTCACAGCATTTCGTGTCTCCTCTTTGACACTTTTGCCTCACATGTCAGCCTGCGGTCTTCCGAGTCTAAAGTCCAACACTGGATCAAGCGAGCTGCAGAAGTTCATCACATTGGAATAAGTGTGTGCATGTAACTTTAACACATTTAATTGTAAAGCTTTTGAAATGATGCTGTTATAGTCAAGTGTTCCTGTGCGAGTAATAGTGAAGTGTTTGAAAATCATAATCAGCCGTTGTACTGGTGATTTGTGTAAAAGTCAATTAAACGCAGTTAAACTGTGGCATATTATAGAACGTGGCACGTGTAACTTTATATTTATAGTAACATTCATTCTATAGTCTACGATTTCATTTCATAAGTTCAGCTGTCGGATGAGACGCCACTCGCACCACGGCACCCAAATATATTTGTACATCGCACACAGTCCTGCCTGTGAACCATTTATATCTGAAAACAGAAATATGCCAATTATAAGTGACATATCAGCAAATAAAGGTTTAAACGTCTATTAGAGAAATTAATAGTTTTTGTTGAACAATCTTACGGGTCATTTCACACAATTATAACCGCGATCAGTCCGGAGTGAACGGACGGCGTGGGGACATCTCATCCTCTTTTGTGCTGTTTGCGTTAGCAAGGTGCAACTATGAACCACAACAGTGCCCGCCCACTTTTGCAGCCATCTTGGATCCGGAAGGATTATTTCCCATTCATTCTAACGGGATTTCATAAGAGTTGTAATCCGTGAACCAAACCAGCTCCGACATTACAAACTTTGCTTTGAAGCAAACACAAAGATACAAGACTGTGTGCATCACATCTGTAATGAGGGAATGAACTACAATCCCATGATGCATTGCGAATGATGTCATCAAATTAAAAACGATGGGAAAATTATACAGTTGTTGATTATGAGTACAGAAACAATATTTATTATAAGTTTAATAGCAATTTTTTAACAATGAAGTTGAAATAAGGTGGACGGATGTCTTCAACTGAAGCATATATCATCGATTAACAACCTCAGAACTCACAGTAACAAACATTTACGGTTATCGTTAAAAATCAATTCGCCGGGGGCTGGGTATCTCAGCGAGTATTGCCACTGACTATCACACCTGGAGTCGTGAGTTTGAATCCAGGGCATGCTGAGTGACTTCAATCAGGTCTCCTTAGCAACCAAATTGGCCGGTTGCTAGGGAGGGTAGAGTCACATGGGGTAACCAAATTGGCCGGTTGCTAGGGAGGGTAGAGTCACATGGGGTAACCAAATTGGGCCGGTTGCTAGGGAGGGTAGAGTCACATGGGGTAACCAAATTGGCCGGTTGCTAGGGAGGGTAGAGTCACATGGGGTAACCAAATTGGCCGGTTGCTAGGGAGGGTAGAGTCACATGGGGTAACCAAATTGGCCGGTTGCTAGGGAGGGTAGAGTCACATGGGGTAACCAAATTGGCCCGGTAGCTAGGGAGGGTAGAGTCACATGGGGTAACCAAATTGGGCCGGTTGCTAGGGAGGGTAGAGTCACATGGGGTAACCAAATTGGCCTCGTTGCTAGGGAGGGTAGAGTCACATGGGGTAACCAAATTGGCCCGGTTGCTAGGGAGGGTAGAGTCACATGGGGTAACCAAATTGGCCCGGTTGCTAGGGAGGGTAGAGTCACATGGGGTAACCTCCTCGTGGTCACTATAATGTGGTTCTCGCTCTCGGTGGGGCGTGTGGTGAGTTGTGCGTGGATGCTGCGGAGAATAGTGTTAAGCCTCCACACGCGCTACGTCTCCACTGTAACCCGCTCAACAAGTCACGTGATAAGATTAAGATGCGCGGATTGACGGTCTCAGATGAGGAGGCAACTGAGATTCGTCCTCCGCCGCCCAGATTGAGGCGAGTCACTACGCCACCACAAGGACTCGGAGCGCATTGGGAATTGGGAAGAAAAACTCATGTTGCCTTCATGATGCTAAGTAAGGACTACAAATACCATCAGCATGTGAGCTACATGCTTTATGAAACGAACGACTGTTGTAGTCCTTATTTAGTGACTGGTTAGCAACATGCATTTTTAAATGACGCAACGGCTCTAAACATGAAAGTTTCTTCTAAGTAATTTTCACCACAGATCGTATCTGACTCTTTCTAAAAGGGGAATTCCCAAAGGGAACACGTGCTGAACAGCTCTATTGAGGAGAAGTGTGCTTCATGTTTAACGGGATCTGCAGACCAGTGGGCTCTTCTGACTCGGGACCCTCGGTGGGACATTGTGGTGATGGGATTAGCATTCTCAATTTCTTCAGGAAATGTTCCTATCGAGAATTAAAGAGTTACTTTTAAATGGAGAGTTTGAAGCGTTATGCTGATAAGAGAAATATGAGAACAGGACAAATAAAAGATGATTGACAGAAGAGTGTAGAGCATGATACAATAATGTGAGGTCATCCTTGAGTGAGGCATGAACCTCCGTTGATTGACCTTCATTTTGGGAATTTTCCCTCTTTATTAGACATCACAGCAGAGAGTTACGGAAGAATTACAGGGATAATGGGTCAGTGGGAACAGGACATGTAGCAGCCTGGACTCAAACCTGTGTTACCTGCATGAGCACCAAAGCCCAACGTGTCAGCGCATGTGCCGCATCACGGCTCCAGTATTTAAAAGGCTATTGTGGGACTATAAGGATTGTGGGAAATATACTGTACATGTGTTTCTATCGACACCGTGTATTCCCCACAATCCTCAGTCCCACAACAGTTCTTCAAGCAGCCTTTTAAATACTGGAGCCGTGATGCGGCACGTGCTCTGACACGTTGGGCGTTGGTGCTCATGCACATGTATGATCCATCATGGAAGTCCTCAAACACTCGGAGATCTTCTTAGTTTTGAGACATGTTTCACTCACAGACTGTCAGGCTGAATGTTTGAGCGTATCGGCTCGCAGTCTTTCAAGCGGTCGTCCTCCCGCATATACGTGAGGAACAGCGTGACCGTGGCGAATGTGGTGGCGTTGACGGGAAACGCTCTCATGAGCGTAGAGGTCAAACCTCGCGTGAACGCCCTCCATCCCTCACGCTGCCAGCTCTGACGCACACAGTCCGATATTCCGTCATACCTGTTTACTCCACCGACACCGTCTGCCTGAAGACGGGACTTTATCACGTCCACGGGGTAGGTGGACATCCAGGACGCCATTCCAGACAATCCCCCCGCGAACAGCAGTTTGGGAATCATGTAGACGTCGTTGGGTTCGCAGCCCAGTGAACGAGTCAGAGCGTCATAGGTGAGGAAGTACACCCCGAATCCTGGCGTCTCACGAATGATCGTGGTCCTCATTCCTCTGTTAATGCCTCGGATTCCTTCTCTCCTGTAGATGCGCATCAGACAGTCCAGAGAGTTCCGGTACAGCTTCCTGGAAGTGTTCTTCTCGCCCATGCCCTGCATCTGCATGCGTGTCTTGGCGAGCTCCATCGGACAGCTGATGACGGATTGAATGGCGCCGGCCGCAGCACCCGCCATGAACTGATTGACAGGAGTGTCCGTCCCCAGCGCCCGCATGACGTTCCCTTGAACGCCGAACACGATGGCGTTGATGAACGTCAGACCCATCATCGGTGAGCCGACACCTTTATACAGGCCGAACATCTGCAGGCAAACGAGAAGCCAGTGAACACTAGGAAGGGCTCCTATCTAGTGAACATGTCCTCCTGATCCCTGTAGACGCCACACGTGTCATAGAAGATCCTAAATGTTCTAGACTGTTCCAGATGTATTCGGGTCATTCCAACAATTCCCGCCTTTTCGCTTGGAAACTTTCATTTCATATTTGTAAACGTATAGAGATGATTTTATATCTGTTAATCTAGATTTATTGACATTTATAATGATTCAGATGTTCCCTTTGTCTCCCCATATATATATGTAACATGAACATGTTGTGCTTGTGTATGTTATGACATCACAGAATATAGAAGAATTACACACGTCATGTTCATATAAATGTAAATAAACTGTTTGATGTCCAGCTTTAATTAATTACAAAACTCTTCAATTAAACGTCAATGCAAAACATCATTTTCTTATGCAGTATTTTTGTCTTATTTACCAATAAATATATCTAAAAAAACTAATAAAAACATGAAAAAGAGAAGCAGATGGTAGAAATATAAAGTCATTTGACAGAATTTGGTGTGATTTATGCGTACAACAGGAAATAACTATTTTCCAATGGGGAATGAATAATAAACATGTTTTCCTGTTTGTGTTTGTTCTTTCCCCAATGACAAATCGTTTATATTGTTTATGCATGAACCGCATTAAAGTTCATTCGATTTCTCTGGAAAAAATGACATTTTTCTTCATAAATAAATGCATTTTTTTTTTAATGTTTAATTATTTTTACTGTGAAAAAATGGACCAAAATACTCCGTAAGAAAATGATTTTGTGCAATGTACAGGAGCGTGACAATCAAGTGAAAGCACACACTTGAAAAATACAAGAGAAAAATACAATGATTTAGCCCTTTATTTTTGATCAAAGATGATTGACATGCAGCTCTAGGGACATGAGGTACGGAAGCCCGGAACCACATGTGGGAAAACACAAAATAGTGTCTCCGTTCCTTCCTGAGTCTGTCTTATTTTTCTTTCTCTCCAGAAAATGGATGCGGTACCAACCTTGTCCAGCAGGTGGCACTATCAGTCAACATGTCATCTCATGCGTTTAATGCTTTCTCTGGTGTTATATACTTGAATAATACATTTATTTTGTATTTAATAATATTTATCAAACATATAACAGAACCCGGGAGCGATAGGCCATCTATAGGTGATTCCTCACCCCTCACTCATTTGTTTGGGATGAGCATTTTACATGGCCGTACCCGTCTAGCTCATGTTTAGACAGACCAACAATTCCAAAAATAACCGCAGTTACACGACAAGCATATGTAACCTGATGTTGTCTTGATTAAGGTTTGCAGACCCTTAAATAAATAATAAATGTATTATTCAAGTATATAACACCAGAGAAGGCATTAAACGCACGAGATCACATGTTTACTGATAGTGCCACCTGCTGGCCAAGGTTGGTACCGCATCATTTTTTGGAGAGTAAGGAAAATAAGACTTGGGCTCAGGAAGGAACCGAGACACTTTTCAGGGCTTCTGTAATGAGGAAATGACACTAGTGCAATAAATTCCTTTTATTTGACTGTTTTTGTTAAGTTAATTAAAGTTGTAATTAGCTGCAATTAAACATCATTACCACTATTACTTGTACTGGAGGACTTAAAGGCCCCAGATTGTTGGAATGACCCAGTAACTATTGAGCCCAATCGAAATAAAGGCCCTAAACGTAATGACTGTCTAACCTCAAGGTGAAACAGGCTCCATGTGTAGCAAGTTAATGTGATAAATGTTATTATATTTAGGACCAGTTATTACATTTGTGCCATCTCAAGTGCCCACAGCAGAATGGGACGTATAGATGTTCTCTGAGCTAAATGTACTCTCTGATCTTGTGTCTCGTGGAGTTCCTGCTGCTGCGGGCCTCACAAGGTAAAGATCTCGTATTTTTAGTAGCACACCCCACTGACCCTGGAACAGCATTTATATCTATAGATCATAACATTTGCTCCGTCTCAGAAGTGACTTTACTTTTCGGCTGACATCATCAAGCCCTCTTATTTATTAAAAGATTTGTTCACCCAGAAATATAAATTCAGTCATTGTTTACTCACCCCCGTGTTGTTGTAACCCCATATGTCTTTCTTGTTCTGAACACAAAAGGAGAAATAGTGAGTAACTGTTGTGTTCAGTGATGTCATACAATGGCAGTTTATGGTGACCACCTCTTCAAGCTTCAAAAGAACACAAAAGTATCATTCAGACGTCTAATTAATTATTCATGAGATCATGATTGTTATGAAGCATACGATAAGATTTGATGAGAAACTGAAATCTGATGTATTATTTAGTGTTCACTGACCGAAGAGATTGTAGAGGAAGAATTGATGCATTTCTGTGCCCAGCCTTATTTTATATCCAACAGAAACACAGAGGAGCTACAGGACGCCACAGTCACACGTGTCCTAACCTGACGGCAAACGACACATGATAAAAGGTTTATTTTCTATGTTAATCAGAGTTTTTGTCCTAATCAGCCGTGACGAGTGACGGGACATTCTAGCGATCGCTTGTTTTATATTTTCGGCATCACGCGGGTAACTCCGTCCGCTATGAACTGGCACTGGTCCAAAAACTCTCCAAAAAATAAGGCTGGGCATAGAAATGCATCAATTCTTCCTCTACAAACTCTTCAGACATGTTTAGTAAGTTCTGTTCTCTGTTTTGTGTGCAGTTGTGTTCTGTCATCTCTATCACTGTTTTTAGATAAACACAACGAGTTTTCTCTTGAACGCCCCCATGTCGTGAGGGGTGCGTGAACTGTTGCTCTCGTGTCCCATCATGAACACACACAGGAGATCAACAGTGAACATTTACACTCAATAATACATCAGATTTCAGTTTCTCATCAAATCTTATCGTATGTTTCATAACAATCATGATCTCATGAATAATTAATTAGACGTCTGAATGATACTTTTGTGTTCTTTTGAAGCTTGAAGAGGTGGTCACCATAAACTGCCATTGTATGACATCACTGAGCACAACATTTACTCACTATTTCTCCTTTTGTGTTCAGAACAAGAAAGACATATGGGGTTACAACAACACGGAGGTGAGTAAACAATGACTGAATTTACATTTCTGGGTGGACTGTCCTTCAACCACATGTCATATAGAGACGCTTTCCAGCAGCCGATGAACTCCACATGGATGAAAGGAAGTCCTGTGCAACGCTGTATTGTGGATTTGTAAATGTATCAGATGATGATTAAAACGGTTTCATGTTGATGTTAAGACAGGACTGTGATGTTCCTCTAGTGGTAAAAGCAGGTGATTCATTATTTAAAGGTTTCAGATCGATCACACTCACCGATTCTTGACGAACAATCGACTGGAAACAGTGAATTGTCCCGCGGTACAGCGGCTTGTCCACATTCTGGACTTGGAGTCTCACCTGAAAGGAACGAAGGTTCCCGTCACACATGAAGTGTAATCTGTAATCAGGACTCATTAGATTAGATGGAAAAACAAAGTAAAAGTGTCATTTTCAGCAGAAATCACAAGTGACGTGTAACCTTAATAATTAAAGTTCTGTGCGGGACGTGAAACGCTTTTGCTGTAAATGCCGTTCTGATGCTCTCGTGTTAAAGGCGAGATGTACAGATATAACATCTGATGTTTAATATCTCACATGATGCAGTCTTCATCGTTATACACCGATTGAACTTTACATCCGTTAATAATCATGAGAATGAAACCTGTGAGTCCGAAAGACAAATTCAAGTCCATATTTTACTGCTGAAACATCAATCTGTTCATTATTACACTGCAGAAATCAGTTTCTTGATGATTATTTTCCCACTTATTCCAGTACAAATATAGAAACATTATTAAAACATCAACAAATCACTGAAGCAGATCTGGTGCACATGCTTAAACCCAGAAACAACTGTTTGTCAAAGGGTTCCGAAAAATAAACTTATTTTTTTCTGACCCCACTGACATAGTTTTTCTTAAAGGGGCAGTTCACTTAAAAAATAAAATTCTGTCATCATTTCCTCACCCTCATGTCGTCCCAGATGTGTGTGACTTACTTTCTTCTGCAGAACACACAAAGATTTTTAGAAGAATATTTCAGCTCTGTAGGTCCTTACAATGCAAGTGAATGGTGACCAGAACTTTGAATCTCCAAAAAGCACATAAAGGCAGCATAAAAGTCTCCAGTGGTTTAATCCATGTCTTCAGAACAGATATGATAGGTGTGGGTGAGAAACAGATCAATATTTAAGTCCTTTTCACTATAATCGTTTACATTGTCTCTCGTGCTGTGACGTTAGCATGTTAGCATGTTTACACAAGAAGTGACATGATACAACCGTAAGTGCCGCTGTTGTTAAGCTTCATTTAAACATGCCAACGCACTTATGTTACACAAGACGCTGCGTGTACCAAATCCTCTCATGAATGCGCATCGGAGAACAACAGGAAGTAAACGATTATAGTGAAAAGGACTTAAATGTTGATCTGTTTCTCCCTAACACCTATCATAGCACTTCTGAAGACATGGATTAAACCACTGGATTACTTATATGCTGCCTTTATGTGCTTTTTGGAGATTCAAAGTTCTGGTCACCATTCACTTGCATTGTAAGGACCTACAGAGCTGAAATATTCTTCTAAACATCTTCATTTGTGTTCTGCAGATGAAAGTAAGTCAAACACATCTGGGACGACATGAGGGTGAGGAAATGATGACAGCAAAATCTAGTAACATTGATGCTTATAAGTCATTTGATCTGGTTTTAATCATGTTTAGAAACTATTACTTTGCAAAAATGTAAGTGTAAATATTTTGTACTTTTGAATGCATGCATGTAATCTAATAGAGACCATATTCATGTGGAATAATTAAAAATACAGATTTAAAGAAAGTGTTTGTGCAGGAAACTGTCCTAGTGTGACTAATTAATCATGATCAGAGATGAAACTGTACCTTCACTGTGTCAAACGGATGTCCCACCAGCACACCAGCAGCACCTGAAACATGTTCATGAACTGACAGTGTGACACAGGAAGTGTCAGGATTATGAATTAGACATGTTTCATGTGTCCTTGACCCGTGTGAATGAGAAAGTACAGCAGTGAAACACATGCGTCAGACGCACATGTGCCAAGAGCTGCTGAACCGTGTGTTTGACCAGTCAATGTTCACATCATACACTGACCTCAGACTCCTACATAGTGTTGTGTAAGACTTACTGAATCATGACCATTCTTACAATACTGTTGTCTTCAAACATTCATACAGACAGTTGAGTGTATCATCGTGAGTAAGACAGGATATATTTACAGCATTAGAGCGCTTTATAGGACAGATGTATGTGTGGATTATCGGAGCATATTCAGTAGATCATTCTGTGCAGGAACTTTTAATTATTCACCGGTTGAACCAGAATGAAAGGATTGCAAAGTAAATAAACCGATCAGCCCACATTATTATCTGTATATCGTCACATGATGTTTTACTAAACTTCACCAGACATGTAAATGTGATACAATGTCAAACACATTCTGTACTGTGAATAAAAATATCTCTTTACCTCCAAAACATCCTGCAACAAAGTCCAAAGCCATTCCTCAAACAAGTGTTAAAATACTGATGAGATCTTCTGTAAAACACTTCTGACTTTCTGATGTTCTTCCCATTCATCTCTCTCTCTCTCGCTCAATCTCTCTCTCTCTCTCTCTCTGTGTGTGTCTCTCTCTCCCTCACTCTCTGTGTGTCTCTCTTTCTCTCCCTCACTCTCTGTCTCTCTCTCTCTCGCTCAATCTCTCTCTCTCTCTCTGTGTGTCTCTCTCTCCCTCACTCTCTGTGTGTCTCTCTTTCTCTCTCTCTCTCTCTCTCGCTCAATCTCTCTCTCTCTCTCTGTCTCTCTCTCTCTGTGTGTCTCTCTCTCCCTCACTCTCTGTGTGTCTCTCTCTCCCTCACTCTCTGTGTGTCTCTCTCTCTCTCTCCCTCACTCTCTGTGTGTGTCTCTGTGTGTCTCTCTCTCTCCCTCACTCTCTCTGTCTCTCTCTCTCTGTGTGTCTCTCTCTCCCTCACTCTCTGTGTGTCTCTCTCTCCCTCACTCTCTGTGTGTCTCTCTCTCTCTCTCCCTCACTCTCTGTGTGTGTCTCTGTGTGTCTCTCTCTCTCCCTCACTCTCTGTGTGTCTCTCTCTCTGTGTGTCTCTCTCTCCCTCACTCTCTGTGTGTCTCTCTTTCTCTCAATCTCTGTGTGTCTCTCTCTCCCTCACTCTCTGTGTGTCTCTCTCTCTCTCTCCCTCACTCTCTGTGTGTCTCTCTCTCGCTCAATCTCTCTCTCTCTCTCTCTGTGTGTCTCTCTCTCTCTCAATTTCAATTTCAATTTTTCAATTTAAAGTACTTTATTGGCATGATTGTGTTTACATACAATATTGCCAAAGCATTAATACACAAAACAGATAATGGCAAGACAAATAATAATAATAAAATGTAACAAATAACAATAAAGATAATAATTAAAATAAAGTGCCGGGAAATGAATCTATACAGTATACAATATAAAATAAAATAAGCATTTAACAGGACATTATGAACATAAGAGAATAAAAGTACTGTGAATGAAGTACATTAAGGCAGTGATTGCTTTCTGAGGGTGTGCATCTCAAAAATGAATTTTGCTGCAACTGATGCATGATGGTCCTCACCCAGTAACACCAGCATCTGATCTGATCTCCCCCAGCAACACCAGCATCTGATCTGTTCTCCCCCAGTAACACCAGCATCTGATCTGATCTCCCCCAGTAACACCAGCATCTGATCTGATCTCCCCCAGTAACACCAGCATCCGATCTGATCTCCCCCAGTAACACCAGCATCCGATCTGATCTCCCCCAGTAACACCAGCATCTGATCTGATCTCCCCCAGTAACACCAGCATCTGATCTGATCTCCCCCAGTAACACCAGCATCCGATCTGATCTCCCCCAGTAACACCAGCATCTGATCTGATCTCCCCCAGAAACACCAGCATCCGATCTGATCTCCCCCAGTAACACCAGCATCTGATCTGATCTCCCCCAGTAACACCAGCATCTGATCTGATCTCCCCCAGAAACACCAGAATCTGATCTGATCTCCCCCAGTAACACCAGAATCTGATCTGATCTCCCCCAGTAACACCAGCATCTGATCTCCCCCAGTAACACCAGAATCTGATCTGATCTCCCCCAGTAACACCAGCATCTGATCTCCCCCAGTAACACCAGCAACTGATCTGATCTCCCCCAGTATCACCAGCATCTGATCTGATCTCCCCAGTATCACCAGCATCTGATCTGATCTAATCTCCCCCAATAACACCAGCATCTGATCTGATCTGCCCCAGTAACGCCATCATCTGATCTGATCTCCCCCAGTAATGCCAGCATAACACCAGCATCTGATTGATCTCCCCCAGTAACGCCAGCATAACACCAGCATCTGATCTCCCCCAGTAACGCCAGCATAACACCAGCATCTGATCTCCCCCAGTAACACCAGCATCTGATCTGATCTCACCCAGTAACACCAGCATCTGATCTGTTCTCCCCCAGTAACACCAGCATCTGATCTGTTCTCCCCCAGTAACACCAGCATCTGATCTGATCTACCCCAGTAACACCAGCATCTGATCTGTTCTCCACCAGTAACGCCAGCATAACACCAGCATCTGATCTGATCTCCCCCAGTAACACCAGCATCTGATCTGATCTCCCCCAGTAACACCAGCATCTGATCTGATCTCACCCAGTAACACCAGCATCTGATCTCCCCCAGTAATGCCAGCATCTGATCTGATCTCACCCAGTAACACCAGCATCTGATCTCCCCCAGTAATGCCAGCATTTGATCTGATCTCACCCAGTAACACCAGCATCTGATCTCCCCCAGTAACGCCAGCATCTGATCTGATCTCCCCCAGTAACGCCAGCATTTGATCTGATCTCACCCAGTAACACCAGCATCTGATCTCCCCCAGTAACACCAGCATCTGATCTCCCCCAGTAACACCAGCATCTGATCTGATCTCCCCCAGTAACACCAGCATCTGATCTGTTCTCCCCCAGTAACGCCAGCATCTGATCTGATCTCACCCAGTAACACCAGCATCTGATCTGATCTCCCCCAGTAACACCAGCATCTGATCTGATCTCCCCCAGTAACACCAGCATCTGATCTGTTCTCCCCCAGTAACACCAGCATCTGATCTGATCTCCCCCAATAACACCAGCGTCTGATCTGATCTCCCCAGTATCACCAGCATCTGATCTGATCTCACCCAGTAACACCAGCATCTGATCTGATCTCACCCAGTAACACCAGCATCTGATCTGTTCTCCCCCAGTAACACCAGCATCTGATCTGTTCTCCCCCAGTAACACCAGCATCTGATCTGATCTCACCCAGTAACACCAGCATCTGATCTGTTCTCCCCCAGTAACACCAGCATCTGATCTGTTCTCCCCCAGTAACACCAGCGTCTGATCTGATCTCCCCAGTATCACCAGCATCTGATCTGATCTCCCCAGTATCACCAGCATCTGATCTGATCTAATCTCCCCCAATAACACCAGCATCTGATCTGATCTGCCCCAGTAACGCCATCATCTGATCTGATCTCCCCCAGTAACGCCAGCATAACACCAGCATCTGATTGATCTCCCCCAGTAACGCCAGCATAACACCAGCATCTGATCTCCCCCAGTAACGCCAGCATAACACCAGCATCTGATCTCCCCCAGTAACACCAGCATCTGATCTGATCTCACCCAGTAACACCAGCATCTGATCTGTTCTCCCCCAGTAACACCAGCATCTGATCTGTCCTCCACCAGTAACGCTAGCATAACACCAGCATCTGATCTGATCTCCCCCAGTAACACCAGCATCTGATCTGATCTCCCCCAGTAACACCAGCGTCTGATCTGATCTCCCCCAGTAACACCAGCATCTGATCTCTCCCAGTAACACCAGCATCTGATCTGATCTCCCCCAGTAACACCAGCGTCTGATCTGTTCTCCCCCAGTAACACCAGCATCTGATCTGACTTCACCCGCGTCACAGTGAGCACAGACTCGTTCATGTTTGTCTGTGATCACTGAGTCTGTATTTGTGGAGGATCCGTCTCTGTTTTGGATCTCTGACAGTGTGCAGATATTCTGCCAGATTATATGTTCTGTTTAGGGCCCGATAACATTCCAGTTTGCTTTGGTTTTTACTTTCATTTTCCCAATGGTCCAAATATGAATTCTTGCTTTCTTTTATGATTTGGTTTATTCTGATCTGGTTTAGTTCAGCAGTACTGGTCTGAAACTGGTGTTTGTTAGTTATTAGTGGGTTTGTGAGGTTTCTGGTTTTAGGCTTCAGCTCTTGGGTTTTAAGGGCTTCATGTTGCAGTGTGTTTAGGGAACTTGAATTTAGGTGTGTCCAAAATTTGAGGTATCATTTTTCAATACGTATAATAAGGGGGTATCTGCCTCTCTCTGTATGTGTGAGAGAGAGAGAGAGAGAGAGAGAGAGAGAGAGAGAGTTAAGTTAATCTGCAGCTGCAGATTGTGGCTATATTTACTGAAGTTGATGAAGGTGAAAGTCCATCAGTGACCAATAGAAGCTCATGGATGAAGAAACACCCTCATCATCATCACAGCTCAAACATTAAATCACAGACATTTGAGGGAAATATTAATTATTAAAAGACTGAAAAATTTGATGTCTATGATACCTGATGCACAGACTGAACAAACTTGAATTTAAATCATTAGTTCAATCAAAGTCTCTCGAGGTGAATCACTCCCGGGCAGAACAAGCGGCATGACAGTACAGCTAATGTCTACTTGAATGGAGAAAGAGCGAAATCTCTAAAACGGTTAGTCAATATTACGATCAATAAAACCGATTTCAAATCAGCAGTAAATTCTGACTACATTAGTATCATAAAATGTGCTTCTCTTGCACAGAGCACGTAAAAAAACGCAATTTTCAGGCTTTTCCAGTTAATACGCATGCGTGTTCTCAAGTTGATTGACAGGCGATGTCTGTTTCTAAAAGGTGATTGGCTCTTTTGCCGGTAAGGCGGGACTTTCCATTTCACAGACCTGTTATGACGCGTTTCCGCCTTCTTTTACAACGTAAATGTAGCCCAATTTTTTAATTCCAAGTATTTAGTGTAAATTTTAAACATTTTACTTTGTATTATATTAGCCTGGAATACGTTTAAAAAATAGATCGGTTACCACAGCTGTGATAATGCTTCTAACCGCTACTAATTCAATTCGGTCTGTTTCTCTTTTCTTACTGCTGTTATCAAGCGCTCTTTATTTTTATCTTCCTTTGCAAAGCTGTGAAAGCGAAAGTGTTGATTTGTTTTTCTTTTGTTTATGGGGCAAACAGCAAAAAATAAATATACAGTGAACCGCCATTGAAGGGTTAACTGCTATGGATCTACTTCCGCTTTCCAACCGGAAATGTGAAAAGGGTTCGGTGATAAACAGTTTTAAAGTACTTTATTGGCTTGATTGTGTTTAAATGCAATTTTGCCAAAGCATTAATACACAAAACAGATAATGACAAGAAAAAGGAGAGAATAACAATCTTAAACAGTGACAAATAACTATAAAAATATTATTAAAATCAGGTGCAAAGTAACGATAATAATAATAACAATAAATAATTGAATATCAAATGGACATTAAATGGAACACAAGATCAGTGCAGGAACAACAAACACTCGAGTGACGTCAGAGTTTATATGTGACATATAAACGACATTAATGACACACAACACCACTGACTCTCTGCTTTTATTCCAGAAGTTCATTACTGGAGGATATTGTGACCTTGAGAATCGTCTCTTGATTCGTGAATCCAGTAACTGTTTTAATGCATTAATAATGTCAGAGAGATCGAGTTACTGTAGAAACAAGACAAAAGACACACACACACACACACACACACACACACACGTTCAGTCTGATGTCACGGGTGTTTCTCCGTCGTGTCTGATCGGTTCTGATCGTGATGCATCTGTCAGATTTCATCGCCGGTTCTGTCGGAGGTAAATGATTCAGTATCATCGGCGTGTGTGTGTGTGTGTGATAATCTGATATCACTGATGAAGGTCAATGTGTGATCTGATGGACCGGAAACGAGATCATATTTCTATTATAAAATGTTTTTTCGATTGTGCAGCATCAGTGATTTCATTCAGTCTCATACAGAAATCTGACATATGAACATATAAATAAAATTATAGTTCTTATATTTGAGAAGAAATATATGATACATATTTAAATTCCACTAGTATTTGAGAAAATATGTGTCATATATTACATTTAATTTTTTTTTTAAATAGAGCTTATTTTTCCATATATGTAAAGTGACTTTTTATATCAGTGAAAGCCACATATGAACATATATGTTATGCATGTGTGTTATATTGCCATATATCAGATTCACATGTAAATATTACTGTGTGGATAAATGAACCATTCTTTACTATAGTAATATTGTACTTATCATGACTACAGTAACTATAGAGAGATATATATATACACACTGTTTCCAAAAATAAATAACACATATACAATGTACCATGGTTGTACTATTGTAATATTATAATAACCAATATATACTGTATGTGTGTGTGTATATATATATATATAGTGGATTCAGACCTCTTCATTTTTTCACATTTTATGTTGCAGCTTGACGCTAAAATGCTTTAAATTATTTTATTCATTTTTTCACATCAATCTACATCCCTAACCTTATAACGAAAAACAAAAACAAAAAACAGATTTTTAAAAACATTTGCAAAATTATTAAAAAGAAAAAACTGAAATATCACATTGGCATAAGTATTCACACCCTTTGCTATGACACTTGAGATTGAGCTCCGGTGAATCCCATTTCTCTGGATTATATTGGAGATGTTTGTTTGATTGTAGTCACTCGTGGCAATTTTAATTTATTATGGTTTGGAAAGTAACACTCCTGTCTATATAAGGTATTATAACTGAAAATGCATATCAGAGCAAAAACCACAACATGAGGTCAAAGGAACTGCAGAACTAACGATCACAGGATGATTTGTGTTTTTTATTCTGAGTAAATTCTAGAAATACTCAAACCAGCCCGTCTGACACCAACAATCATGCATGTGATCATCTAATCAGCCAATCGTGTGTCAGCAGTGCATAATATCATGCAGATACGGGTCAGGAGCTTCAGTTAATGTTCACATCAACCGTCAGAATGGGGAAAATGTGATGTCAGTGATTTGGAGCGTGGGATGATTGTTGGTGCCAAAAACACAAAACACATCCAGTGATCGTCAGTTCTGTGTATGAAACACTTGAGAGATCAACAGAGAATGGTCAGACTGAACTGATAAAGTCTACAGTAACTCAGATAACCACTCTGTACAATTGTGTTGAAGAATATCATCTCTGAATGCTGTTCTGTGTATGAAACACTTGTTAATGAGAGATCAGCAGAGAATGGTCAGACTGAACTGATAAAGTCTACAGTAACTCAGATAACTCCTCTGTACAATTGTGCTGATGAATATCATCTCTGAATGCTGTTCTGTGTATGAAACATTTGTTGATGAGAGATCAGCAGAGAATGGTCAGACTGGTTTGAATTCATAAAGTCTACAGTAACTCAGATAACTGCTCTGTACAATTGTGCTGAAGAATATCATCTCTGAATGCTGTTCTGACATGCGGGTTGGCACTGTTGTGGTGGCACGAGGGGCACATACACAATATTAGACAGGTGCTTTTAATGTCGTGGCGGATCGATGTGTGTGTGTGTGTATATATATATATATATATGTGTGTGTGTATTTTGTTTTGTTTATTATAATTTTTTGAAAACACTGTTTTGGAGACAATTTCTAGGGTTGGGTATCACCAGCCACCTTACCGTACGATATGAATTGCGATACACGTAGCGATACATCACGATATCATGATTTGATTTCACTTTTAATTTCAATTCATTTGGGTTTATTTCAGTTATAATGTCCATTTTGCTTGCACACAGAATTAAAGAAATTATCTTTCAGCTAATGCTGTTATTCATTATTCAGGGGACCGTCTAACTTGATAAATACATATTTTTTGTTAAATTGTATCTTTTTATTAATTTAATATAGTCCATGTATTACATCAATAAACATGATGTATTGAACTTGCATATATTATATTGTTACATGTTTGTTGTTTACATGCCTAATTTGATCTATGAAGTACTAAAACAGTACTGTCTCTTTAAGAGTAGTGTGGGTCCGATGGCTAGTTTACAGCATTCATGCTATGTGCGATTACAATTAAACGTTTGATTGGATCTAGTCTTTGGATTCCCATCACACAGGAAGAGTTCAAAAATTTACTCTCGATATATCACGATACATGATCGAAATATCGATACAATATCACAATATATTGAGATTTATATCGACACAGCCCCAGTTGTACCACAATAATATTGTAACATCCATAGCTTTGGTTTTACTACACATACCATTAAACTATAGTAGTAAAACCGTGCTTAAAGGGACAGTTCACCCCAAAATGAACATTCTGTCATCATTTACTCAGCCTCATGCCATCCCAGATGTGTTTGACTTACTTTCTTCTGCAGAACACAAATGAAGATTTTTAGAAGAATATTTCAGCTCTGTAGCTCCATACAATGCAAGTGAATGGTGACCAGAACTTTGAAGCTCTGAAAAGCACATAAAGGTAGCATAACAGTAATCCCGTGGTTTAATCCATGTATTCTCAAGAGATATGATAGATGAAGGTGACAAACAGATCAATATTTAAGTCATTTATTGCTATAAATCTCCACTGTCACTTTCACAAGAAAAAGTCTCACACATCTGGGATGGTATGCTGGGGAGTAAATGATGAGAGAATTTAAATGTTTTGGGTGAACTGTCCCTTTAATTTCTGTAAGACTAAAAGCATGTAATGAATGAATGTAAATATTACCGTTTGATCTTAATAATGTAGGAGCTTTTGGAGTGGCCGTGGGGTATCCTCTAGACACAGTGAAGGTACACATAATTATAATAGTAATAACCATAATAATGATGAATATGCATGTAACGGCTGATGAATATTGCAGGTGAGAGTTCAGACTCAGAGACAGTATTCTGGTGTTTGGGACTGTGTGAAAACCACCTGCAGAACTGAAGGAGTGAGTCTCATTAATCATTAATAATGCTTTATAACTCACCTGCATCAGACATGATCAAGCGTCTGCTGTGTGTTGTAGGTGGGCGGTTTCTACAGAGGCATGTCGATGCCCGTCACTACAGTGTCCTTCAGTTCTTCTCTGGTGTTTGGCACATACAGGAACGTCCTTCATTATCTGCATCAGATGCGTCACAGAAACGCAGCACATACGCATCATAAAGCAGATATATTTCTGTCTGGATTCGCAGGTGGAGTCGCTCAGGTACACGACTCCAATTATTTCTGGTTTTATTGACATTTAAAGATGTTGTAAGCGATGTTTATCATGGAAAGATGTGCAAAAATGTTCCGACTCCCTGAAAGACTGAAATAAGTGTTGTGAGATATCTCACCGGTCTAAACTCTGTAAACAATAAACAAAAACATGTCCGCAGTCTCTGACGCTTTCTACCTGTCAATCATTTTACACGCTGTCATTGTATTCTAGTTTCAGGGAATTATTGAGGCTTAATGCCACTTTTATGCCATGTTGTTCATGCCAGTTGCCAGTAGAGGGCGCTATTATGCTGCTGTTGTTTTTAACAGCCGTTTCTGCTCCTGTCCGTCTCAATCAAGCTCATTGGGTATCTTTTGAGGGCGGGGTTTTGGAAAGAGGGGGCGTGGCTAATCCAACAGCTCATCTTGTGGAAATTCTAGAATGTCTAAAATGCTCGCAGCACCTTTAGATGTGACCAGATCTATCGAAATATCCCAAAATACAGAAAGAAATGCAGCTGACAGGACAACGTTCATGTTCACTGACGTGTGTTTGATGTGCTTTCAGGTTTCAGTGATGGCACCTGCAGATATTGTGAAAGTTCGTCTTCAGTGTCAAACTGAACCGCTGCACCCCATCAGACCCGATTCAAGACCCAAATACCGCGGTCCAGTACACTGTGTGTTGAGTATCGCCCGTGAGGAGGGCGTGCTGGGCCTCTATAAGGGTTCTGGAGCTTTAGCTCTGCGGGACGGGCCGTCATTCGCTACTTATTTTCTGACGTACAACATCATCTGTGATTTACTGTCATCGGGGAGTCAGCCAGGTAAAACCACACACAGTCATGACAACCCGCCGACACGAAGAGATTGCTCAACCTGAAACAGAATTCTGTCATCATTTACTCACTTTCATGTTGTTCCAAACGTTTCTTTCTTCAGTGGGACACAACAGGAGATGTTTGTCAGAATGTTCATCCTCAGTCACTGTTCACTTTCCTTTTGGGTTTGGAACAACATGAGGGTGAATAATTGAGAATGTGTGAACAGATGTGAACTCGTGCTGTTGTTTCAGAGTGGCGTGTGGTTCTGTTGGCGGGTGGCGTGTCGGGGATGTGCGGATGGGCGATCGGGACGCCGATGGACGTGATTAAATGTCGTCTGCAGGTGGACGGAGTGAGTAAACGGCGCTACAGAGGATTCTTTCACTGTATAACTCACAGCGTGAAGACTGAAGGCGCCGCCGTTCTGTTTAAAGGACTCTCCGTCAACTGCGTTCGAGCTTTTCCAGTCAACATGTGTGTGTTTGCGATGTATGAACTGGTCGTTCGGTTTCTGCGGGCAGCGTCATAGATCAGCGCTTCACTTTGCACAACATTTGCCAAATATTTTTAAAGGATCTCCAATTTCTTAAATAGGAAAACTGTTGATCACATCAGCTCAACGTTTATTACTGGAAACATGTTTGTATTGTACATGGACGTTAACCCCGTGTGACCCGTGTCCACATGTTGTTATGGTAACCCTGTTTATAAGACTCTAGACTGTTATTTAAGGGTTAAACTTCTGCCGCACCGCGTCACGTGACACTGGTCACATATGTCAAAGGGAAGGTGCTCGCAGCGGTCACGCGGGGTCTCCGGAGGTTAAAGATGATCTGATTTCAGATTCAATGACTTGATTAATTATATAATGTGTTCAGTTGCCGTGACTACCTCCACGAACGTAAGATCTCCATTTCCTGCTTCAGAAACTGATTCTGCACAATTGTGTGTTGTGACGATAGTTTATATGATTATATATGATTATATATGATTATTTGTGTCTCATCTGAACAGATTTGAGAGTTCTTGAAAGTTTATTCTGCATGATAACTGAAACCTGTAACTAATCGTGTGTTTTTAACTCATCCTGGTACTGTAATAATGATTAAATATATATATAAAGATAGATATTATATATAAAGAGATAACACACATGTTGTGCTGTCGATCTCGTGGAAATCCTTCATGACTGAATCTTTACCTGAAACGCTTGTGATGTCACAGTCCTGTAATTATTACATTAAACATGGATTAAAACAATGTTGTGTCAGATATGATCAGATTTATTCAACACAAGCAGAAATGGACATGAAGAGGACATTTCATCAAGTTTTGTTCAACAGCTGTGATCCTGATGCTTCTGTAGCGTTCATGTGAAGAGCTCATTCATTCACTCGTTCATTCATTCACTCGTTCATTCACTCGTTCATTCATTCACTCATTCATTCACTCCTCTTGTAGATACTCTAGTAGTTGAAGTGTAACTTGCGCGGGCTCATGAACTGTTTGACGGTTTCGTCTGTCACTAGTTTGCGTTTCTCTTGGTGAGCCGTGATCATCGGCTGGAGCGTCTCGATTAAACATTTCTTGAGTTCACCGGTCAGAAGAGCTCCACTGCTGTAATCCTGAACGACAACAACAAACCCATTAAACACTCAAATAATATCTCATTCATGATGACAGACAGAAACCCACAAACCTTTAAGCTCAGATCAGCCCACAGGACAAAATAATTGTCAAAATATGAATAACGGCAGTCTTGACCAACACACAATCGGTGTCGTATGAAAGTTTAGAAGCTCGACTGTACAGTGCATGTGACATTATGACCAAAACTGAACAAGTGCTTTTAAATCTGCAGATAAATCAGAAGTGTTACATATTGATAATTAATACAAATAATTGCACGGTTCATATTATAATCAGTAAAAACTAAAGCCCGACCGATATGGGATTTTTGAGGGGAATATTCGCCGATATGATGTCCGATATAGATCATGTTCGAGCTGGAATGGAAACGGATGTTTTCTATGTAGATTGTTCACCGATACGACTATGCAAAGGTCCTCAGAAGGGTGCTTTCTTAAATATTTTTATCAAGAATATTGGACATTATTATTATTATTATTATTATTACACATTGTCAACCAATTCTGAAAATAAAGAATATCTAAATAAACATCAGTACAGTTTAGTGTCAGTCAATAATTGGTGGTTGTAACACAAGAAGCATTTACACCTGCCGAGTCAAGAAACACGGGAAACTTTCAACGGTGGAAAACCAGATTTCTAATGATTATATTTTATAAATGCAACGACTGGAGATGTTCGGTTGAAGGGGGTACCAAACTGTGAATACATGTTTACACATTAGCTTCCACTCAGCTGACAAGGTATGAAAGAAGCTGCATGGTTAGCTAGTTAGCTATAAGCTTGTTGTCACGGAAATTAAAAGATGGCCCAGCATTGCGACACAATCGACCGCTGCACCATTGTCTGATGTTCACCTTTCAGTCTGCACTGACAAACTATAGCTGCTAACAACAAACAGATGTGATAAACATGAGTGACGACGTGGTTTTCAGGGACAGGGTTAACTTTATATTGAAAAGGGAAAATGATGGGGTAATTTTTTATTAATATTCCAGTATGTATTTCACAAACTAGTTAGCAACTTACCGAGAAGACACCGCTTCACGCTGCCCTGTCTGCAGAGCCGCCGTCAGCTCTGTAAACAGTGGAGTCGGAGCGCACTCTGCTGGACAAACTACGTTATGACACGAATTCTAAAGCATTGTTTTCCGCATTATGATCTGAAAAAACTTCTCATGTGCGCATATCGGTAAACATGTACACCATGTTTTTGGACACTATGATCAATTATATTTGTAATGTTGGAACTTTTGATTGCTTTGTCGTATCAACACAAAACTGAATCTCAGTTACAGTCGACATGATTGGGAACAAAACAAAAGCAGTTTATCAGAGTCACATTATTTACATCCAGAGATATAAAATGTCAAATCAGAATAAAAACTGGCTAAATTGTTTGTGATTTTTCAAGAGTTTTTTAGGCTGAGAGTCTCAGAACATATAATCTATATCATTAAATAACGTGAAAAGTTCTTTACAATAATACCAAACACTCGACCCTCCTTGTTTTCTTTTGTTTTTATAATCCTTTTGGGTATACCACTGAAACAGGAAAACTTAATAAACACCATCAGAGATTAAAGGGTTAACATTATAAATGATCATCTGTCATTCATCACTATACACACTGCAACACTAGCTCTTGTCTATTCAGCTGCTGAGGATCGTGCACCAGTGTGATGAAACAGTGTTCGGGTGAACAGCACGATGCACTTGATCTCAGGTGTGAACAAGTCAGTTATCTGCCAGCACTCGCCAATGCTCCAACTAAACTGAGGGGTGAAGCTGCAGCCATACATGAATGCCAGGGTTGCTGGCGATACAGGAACTCCCTTCTGTATCACGTAATATGAGATCTTCCAGATGTTAGACTCTGCTCACGGACACCAGTCTGGATACTTGACCCAGTTCATGAGGAGCAGAGAGCAGTGGATCTCTTCATTGCCAGCCCATGCCAACCTCGTGTCTGACCCAGTAATGAGTGCTGTGAACTGAGGTGGCGTGAGTGGGTCATGTTGAACCGGTTTCACAGCACCCAAAGAAGGTTTGTGTCTCTCATGTATACGTGGGGAGCTGCAGATTCCCCAGCGTGTGATTGTGGGTCAGACAACTGATCACGAGTACCCAATAACATGCTTATCGGTGGTCTTCAGGCGCTGCTGAGGCAGTGCAATATCTAACGGACTTGTGACAACTATCCATGTAATGCTAGTGGTGTTCTTACAAATTCTCATACGAACATACACATACATATAGATTTGTCAGTACAGTAAATCTCACCTGTCTGATCTTCTCCAACTGCTCGTCGTCTTCCAGGAAAAACGTCAGATACATGAAGGAAACGTCCACGTCTGGATTTCCTCCAAACTTCCTGTGTTCCTCTACAGTGTCTTTACCTCCAGAAAACGCATGTTTATTTACCTGCACCAACACACACACAGAGGTCTTTTACAGATGGGTCAGAACTGTATTTAACAGTGCTAGATTGAGCAGATATACTGCAGATGTTCAGGACGGCCACTCAAAACGAGTTGTCTAGATACCTGAACTCCAGTTTACATTGGCAGGTAATCATTAATAAAAACAAAACTGTCAATCATCAGGATGAACCTTATTCTTGATCTGTTTGGGCGTGTCTGTGAGGAATATAGAAGAGTTTGCGTCGCTGGCGCTCATCTTGGTTTGAGCTCCCTGCAGCGCCGGGAAAAACGTGGAGTGCATCAGAGCGGGTTTGGGGTAACCGATCCGTGGGGCCACATCACGAGTCATGCGGAAATACGGGTCCTGAGGAAACAGCCAATCAAAAACTGTTATCACATGATGTGTAAGACGATTTATTCAAAGATTGTTTTTTTGTGATGTACATGATCAAACAACAATGTGTGAATTTTTGTCTTTAATGGTCTAAAAACTATGACGTAAACACAGTTTGTTTGACGGCAAGTCACCTGATCAATGGCACATGGAATGAGACACTGAACGTCTTTTCTGTCACCGAAGATCTGCGGGAACGAGTTACTGAAAGACGGAGCCGCTTGAATCGCTGGAAAACTGATTTTACCTGCAGATGCACAAACCGATACACTGACATCAGTTGGTCATTAAAGCTACAAACTGGTTTCATTCAGTGGGTTTATTTTATACTTCCTCACCGATACAGTCACTGTCTGTGAATCCAAAGATTCCTTTTACTTGATTAAATGTGACGTGTTTCTGAATCTTCACAACATTTCTGTAAAAGGAAGGACTCGACCTGTTGAAAGAAACATTCAGATGGACTCAGAAAACATGATCATGAGTTTAAAATCCTCACAGACATTGAATGAATAGCTCTTTGTGAATATCTTCCGGAATAATACATATATAATAATCTTAAAACCTGTCAAACTGAATATTCAGAAGCTGCACTTTAGCACCACCTGCTGGCTGCACAGAAACAACCTGAAAATGTTCTGACAAAACTGTTGGACTGTTTACCCCATATAGTCCATATCAGAGAAGATGAAGGTTTTGTTAACATCAAATCCACACGCGATGATGTCTTTAGCGTTCTCCACCGCGTAACGATGACACTCTTCCTGTGAGAGATCTTTCCACAGATATTTCTCATCATCCGTCAACTGAATGACCAGAGGAACGTCAAACACGTCCTGAAGCCACCTGTAATATAATCACAATAATCACATCTGCATCCTGCAATCACAATAATCACATCTGTATCCTGCAATCACAATAATCACATCAGTATCCTACAATAACATCTGAATCCTGCAATCACAATAATCACATCTGTATCCTACAATAACAATAATCACATCTGTATCATACAATAATCACATCTGTATCCTGCAATCACAATAATCACATCAGTATCCTACAATAACATCTGAATCCTGCAATCACAATAATCACATCTGTATCCTACAATAACAATAATCACATCTGTATCATACAATAACATCTGAATCCTACAATCACAATAATCATATCTGTATCCTACAATAACAATCACATCTGTATCCTACAATAACATCTGAATCCTGCAATCACAATAATCACAGCTGTATCCTGCAATCACAATAATCACATCAGTATCCTACAATAACATCTGAATCCTGCAATCACAATAATCACATCTGTATCCTACAATCACAATAATCACATCTGTATCCTACAATAACAATAATCACATCTGTATCATACAATAATCACAGCTGTATCCTACAATAACATCTGAATCCTACAATCACAATAATCATATCTGTATCCTACAATAACATCTGTATCCTACAATAACAATCACATCTGTATCCTACAATAACATCTGAATCCTGCAATCACAATAATCACATCTGTATCCTACAATAACAATAATCACATCTGTATCCTACAATAACAATAATCGCAGCTGTATCCTACAATAACTAATCACAGCTGTATCCTACAATAACTATAATCACACCTGCATCCTACAATCACAATAATCACATCTGTATCCTACAATAACAATAATCACAGCTGTATCCTACAATCACATCTGAATCCTACAATAACAATAAATCACATCTGAATCCTACAATAACAATAATCACAGCTGTATCCTACAATCACATCTGAATCCTACAATAACAATAATCACATCTGAATCCTACAATAACAATAATCACATCTGTATCCTACAATAACAATAATCACAGCTGTATCCTACAATCACATCTGAATCCTACAATCACAATAATCATATCTGTATCCTACAATAACAATCACATCTGTATCCTACAATAACATCTGAATCCTGCAATCACAATAATCACATCTGTATCCTACAATAACAATAATCGCAGCTGTATCCTACAATAACAATAATCACAGCTGTATCCTACAATAACTATAATCACACCTGCATCCTACAATCACAATAATCACATCTGTATCCTACAATAACAATAATCACAGCTGTATCCTACAATCACATCTGAATCCTACAATAACAATAATCACATCTGAATCCTACAATAACAATAATCACAGCTGTATCCTACAATAACAATAATCACAGCTGTATCCTACAATCACATCTGAATCCTACAATAACAATAATCACATCTGAATCCTACAATAACAATAATCACATCTGTATCCTACAATAACAATAATCACAGCTGTATCCTACAATCACATCTGAATCCTACAATAACAATAATCACATCTGTATCCTGCAATAACAATAATCACATCTGTATCCTGCAATAACAATAATCACATCTGTATCCTACAATAATCACAGCTGTATCCTACGATAACATCTGCATCCTAAACAATCACATCTGTATCCTACAATAACAATAATCACAGCTGTATCCTACAATCACATCTGAATCCTACAATAACAATAATCACATCTGAATCCTACAATAACAATAATCACATCTGAATCCTACAATAACAATAATCACAGCTGTATCCTGCAATCACAATAATCACATCTGTATCCTGCAATCACAATAATCACAGCTGTATCCTACAATAACATCTGCATCCTAAACAATCACATCTGTATCCTACAATAACAATAATCACATCTGTATCCTGCAATCACAATAATCACATCTGTATCCTACAATCACATCTGAATCCTACAATAACAATAATCACATCTGAATCCTACAATAACAATAATCACATCTGTATCCTACAATAACAATAATCACAGCTGTATCCTACAATCACATCTGAATCCTACAATAACAATAATCACATCTGTATCCTGCAATAACAATAATCACAGCTGTATCCTACAATAACAATAATCACAGCTGTATCCTACAATAACATCTGCATCCTAAACAATCACATCTGTATCCTACAATCACAATAATCACATCTGTATCCTACAATCATAATAATCACATCTGTATCCTACAATCACAATAATCACAGCTGTATCCTACAATCACAATAATCACAGCTGTATCCTGCAATCACAATAATCACAGCTGTATCCTGCAATCACAATAATTACATCTGTATCCTAGAATCACAATAATCACATCTGTATCCTACAATCACAATAATCACATCTGTATCCTACAATAACAATAATCACATCTGTATCCTACAATAACAATAATCACATCTGTTTCCTACAATAATCACATCTGTTTCCTACAACTGCATTTGCAACACAATCAGCATTAGGATACAGATGTGATTAAATAAATCATAACACTTGATATTCTCCAGTGTTATTGTGTTGTGACCGATGAAGACTCACTTGGTGAAGATGAAGGGGATCAGGTGACCCACATGCATGGCCTCTGACGAGGGTCCTCTGCCCGTGTACAGATAAAAAGACTTCTGTTTCTCATACGCATCCAGGATCTGATGCATATCCCTGCAGGACAAATGAAAACATGTTATTACATTCATGTGCAGTTTGAAAATGTGATTTCTCTCTTTAACAAATCTTTGTCATCACAGACCTGTGTGAGAAGAAGATTCCTCTGCGCAGGAAATGATGTGGCGTTTTTCCAGTGACACGAGCGATTCTGTCCACCAGCTCCTGATCGATCTTACTGCTGCCAAACCGCACTGACAACAAGATTCATATTGTTTCATACTTTAATACGCATGATCGAACAGAGTCAAACTAAAATCTGAAAAAATATCAAGATACCATTAATCTGAGCACAGAGACACTAATTAAGATAAAGTGCTTCATCATAACTAACCAATGAGTTTATCATAGTCCACTCCTTTAGCATTGCTGGTGGACACAGTCCACGGATCGACCTGATCGTCTCCCTCCTCCACAGCTGATTCATTATCAATCGAGACCAAACCATCCACTGGTGGACATCCGGCCTTATAGTCCTGACCGGTGACCTGTTTATAATCAACCTTCATCTTCAGTAATAACTGAACAGCAGCATCAATATCAACCTGCAGGAGTCGACATACAGAAATCACATTTAATGATAATAACAATCAACTGTTTCATTTAACAGCTGAAAAATAAAAAGAGATGCTTTTAAATACAGTCATATGCTTATATACACACACACACTTTCAGGTCAGACGTTTACATGTACTTCAGTTGAAGTCATTCAAACTAATTTTTAACCATTCCACAGATTTAACATCAGCAAACTATAGATTTGGCGAGTCGTTTAGGACATCTACTTTGTGCATGACACGAGTAATTATTCCAACAATTGTTTACAGACCGATTGTTTCACTTTTAATTGACTATAACACAAATCCAGCAGGTCAGAAGTTTACATACACTAAGTTAACTGCGCCTTTAAGCAGCTTGGAAAATTCCAGAAATGATCCACAAGTCTGGATCATCCTTGGGAGCAATTTCCAAACACCTGAAGGTGCCACATTCATCTGTACAAACTATAGTACACAAGTATAAACACCATGTGACCACACAGCCATCACACCGCTCAGGAAGGAGACGCCATCATGTGACCACACAGTCATCATACCGCTCAGGAAGGAGACGCCATCATGTGACCACACAGTCATCATACCGCTCAGGAAGGAGACGCCATCATGTGACCACACAGTCATCATACCGCTCAGGAAGGAGACGCCATCATGTGACCACACAGTCATCATACCGCTCAGGAAGGAGACGCCATCATGTGACCACACAGTCATCATACCGCTCAGGAAGGAGACGCCATCATGTGACCACACAGTCATCATACCGCTCAGGAAGGAGACGCCATCATGTGACCACACGGTCATCATACCTCTCAGGAAGGAGACGCCATCATGTGACCACACAGCCATCATACCGCTCAGGAAGGAGACGCCATCATGTGACCACACAGCATCATACCGCTCAGGAAGGAGACGCCATCATGTGACCACACAGTCATCATACCGCTCAGGAAGGAGACGCCATCATGTGACCACACGGTCATCATACCTCTCAGGAAGGAGACGCCATCATGTGACCACACAGCCATCATACCGCTCAGGAAGGAGACGCCATCATGTGACCACACAGCATCATACCGCTCAGGAAGGAGACGCCATCATGTGACCACACAGTCATCATACCGCTCAGGAAGGAGACGCCATCATGTGACCACACAGCCATCATACCGCTCAGGAAGGAGACGCCATCATGTGACCACACAGCCATCATAAAGCTCAGGGAGGAGACGCCATCATGTGACCACACAGTCATCAAACCACTCAGGAAGGAGACGCCATCATGTGACCACACAGTCATCAAACCGCTCAGGAAGGAGACGCCATCATGTGACCACACAGTCATCATACCGCTCAGGAAGGAGACGCCATCATGTGACCACACAGTCATCATACCGCTCAGGAAGGAGACGCCATCATGTGACCACACAGCCATCATAACGCTCAGGGAGGAGACGCCATCATGTGACCACACAGTCATCAAACCACTCAGGAAGGAGACGCCATCATGTGACCACACAGTCATCATACCGCTCAGGAAGGAGACGCCATCATGTGACCACACAGTCATCATACCGCTCAGGAAGGAGACGCTATCATGTGACCACACAGCCATCATACCGCTCAGGAAGGAGACGCCATCATGTGACCACACAGCCAT
>JAVLUX010000013.1:45817500-45820000 GCA_032164185.1 Moxostoma hubbsi
GAGTGTGTGTGTGTGTGTGTGTGTGTGTGAGAGAGAGAGAGAGAGAATGTGTGTCTGTGTGTGTGTGTGTGTGAGAGAGAGAGAGACAGAGAAAGAGAGTGTGTGTGTGAGAGAGCGAGAAAGAGAGAGAGTGTGTGTGTGTGTGTGTGTGTGAGAGAGAGAGAGAGAATGTGTGTCTGTGTGTGTGTGTGTGTGAGAGAGAGAGAAAGAGAGAGAATGTGTGTGTGTGTGTGTGTGTGAGAGAGAGAGAAAGAGAGAGAGTGTGTGTGTGTGTGTGTGTGAGAGAGAGAGAGAGAAACGTGGAGTCGAGACAGAACAATGACAAGGCAACAAACGCCCATGGAAGGCAGCTGCTGCAGCTCTGTCGGAGTCTGGGTCTGTACATCGTCAATGGAAGACTAAGGGGAGACTCGTTCGGACGGTACACCTACAGCTCAGCTCTTGGTAGCAGCACTGTCGATTACGCAATCACAGATCTGGACCTTTCATCTTTGAGAGCATTCACAGTCAAACCATTAACAGCATTCTCAGATCACAGCCAAATTACCCTGTATGTCAAACAGTCTGAATCAACAAGCAACACAACAACCACAACAGCACACACAATGAGCAGAATACAATCATTTAAATGGACGCATAACAGCATCAATGACTACACAAATGCAATTACACTTACAGAGATACAGTCTCTCTTACTTTCTTTCCAAATACAGCAATACACAAAAAATAATGATGGTGTAAATCAGGCAGTAAAAGATCTAAACACCATTTTCTACAAAACTGCACAAAGGAGCAATTTGGCAAAAATCAAACCTAAGAAAAAGAAATTAGACACAGACAAATGGTTTGATTCAGACTGTAAGACTCTGAGGACGAACCTCCGAAAATTATCCAACCAAAAACACCGACAACCAGATAATCAGGACCTACGCCTCCGTTACTGTGAGGCACTAAAACAATACAAACACACACTCAGAAGGAAAAAAGAACAGTTCTTACAGAGCCAGCTTCAAGAAATTGAAGAATTAGTCAACTCAAATAAATTCTGGGATAAATGGAAATCACTATATAAATCAAATGAAGAATTGGCAATACAAGATGGAGAACTGTGGAAAAATCATTTCCAAGATCTTTATCGCACAACCCAAAATCATGATCAAAGTGACATTATTAAAAAATTAGAAGAGTTTGAAAAATCCATTAAAGCAAATCAAAACCCATTAGACTTCCCCATCACAATGAAAGAACTGGAGGACAAGATCAGTGTCCTAGAGTCCAAAAAAGCATGTGGTGTAGACGGCATCCTCAATGAGATGCTGAAACACATGGATCACAACTTTAAACTGGCGACTGTAAAACTGTTCAATGATGTTCTGTGTGCCGGTTATTTCCCTGAGATCTGGAATCAGGGACTCATCAGCCCCATCTATAAGAGTGGGGATAAATTCGACCCTAATAACTACCGAGGCATCTGTGTGAACAGTAATCTGGGGAAGGTCTTCTGCAGTATTTTAAACAGCAGACTTTTAGACTTCCTTATGAAGCACAACGCCTTGAGTAAATGTCAAATTGGATTCATGCCAAAATGTCGCACATCTGACCACATTTTCACCCTACAGACACTCATTGATAAATATGTACATCAAAATAAAAGCCAAATTTTTGCCTGTTTTGTAGATTTTAAGAAAGCGTTTGATTCAATCTGGCATGAAGGATTATACTTTAAACTTATTGACAGCGGTGTAGGGGGAAAATCTTATGATGTGATCAAGTCAATGTACACAGCCAGTCAATGTGCTGTTAAAATTGGCAACAAAAGAACCAAATTTTTCCATCAACGGCGAGGAGTGAGACAGGGCTGCAGTTTAAGCCCCACCCTCTTCAACATGTATATCAATCAGTTGGCACAAACTATTGAACAATCTCCCGTTCGAGGTCTCACTTTACATGACACAGAAATAAAGTGTCTCCTCTACGCAGATGACCTGGTCCTCCTGTCGCCCACTAAAGAGGGGCTCCAGCAGAGCCTGGCATTACTGGAGAGTTACTGGCAGACCTGGGCCCTGACAGTCAACCACCAAAAAACCAAAGTCATGATCTTCCAAAAGCGATCCAGATCTCAGGGACTAACAAACATTTTTTCATTATCAAACAGAAGCATTGAAATCACAAAGACATACAATTACCTCGGCCTAAAAATCAGTTCTACAGGTAATTTTGCTTTGGCTGTGAATGAACTCAAAGAGAAAGCACAAAGGGCGTTTTATGCCATTAAAAAATCCATTAAAATTGATATTCCGATCAGGATCTGGCTCAAAATATTCCAATCAGTCATCGAACCAATCGCATTATATGGCAGTGAAGTGTGGGGTCCACCTGTAAAATTGGACTATTTAAATTGGGAAAAACATCCCATTGAAACTCTGCATCTGGAATTCTGTAAAAGAATCATTTATGTCCAAAGAAAAGCCCCAAATAATGGATGCAGGGCAGAATTAGG
>JAVLUX010000013.1:45822500-45862500 GCA_032164185.1 Moxostoma hubbsi
ACTAAAAATGAAGATGGTGTAAATCTGGCAGGAAAAGATCTAAATACAATTTCCTACAAAATTGCACAAAGGAGCAATTTGGCACAAATCAAACCTAAGAAAAAGAAATTAGACACAGACAAATGGTTTGATTCAGACTGTAAGACTGAAATTATCCAACCAGATAATCAGGACCTACGCCTCCATTACTGTGAGGCACTAAAACAATTATAAATAAACAAAAGAGTTTTTACAGAGCCAGCTTCAAGCGTAATGAACTGGCCATGGAGACGCTGTCAGGATGTGCAAGAAGTTTATTACAACACAAGCAAACAATCCAAATCGGCAGGCAAATAGAGGTAGTCGTTATGCAGGTGGTATAATCCAATAAACCAAAAAGACAGTCCAACAAGGCAAACAAAACATAGGGGTCTCCAAAAAGCAGTAAATCCCGGAAAACAGGCAACGGTCCTAACAAATGAACAATCTGCAATGGAAAAACACATGGTAAGGCAGAGTAAGCTGGCAATACTTCGCAACATGACAACAGCATTGTATTTATATCGTTCAAACAGGAAGTAACCAATGAAGAAACGGTACAGAGTTAGTATTTGGGAGAGGGCTCCCTCTGGTGGTTGGTAGGAGGGGTAACATCCTCGGATGTTACATCAACAAATTGAAGAATTAGTAAACTATGTTATTGGCATTACTGGAGAGTTATTGGCATTACTAGAGAGTTACTGGCATTACTGGAGAGTTATTGGCATTACTGGAGAGTTACTGGCATTACTGGAGAGTAACTGGCATTACTGGAGAGTTACTGGCATTACTGGAGAGTAACTGGCATTACTAGAGAGTTACTGGCATTACCGGAGAGTAACTGGCATTACTAGAGAGTTATTGCCATTACTAGAGAGTTACTGGCATTACTGGAGAGTTATTGGCATTACTGGAGAGTTACTGGCATTACTGGAGAGTTATTGGCATTACTGGAGAGTTACTGGCATTACTAGAGAGTTATTGGCATTACTGGAGAGTTATTGGCATTACTAGAGAGTTACTGGCATTACTAGAGAGTTACTGGCATTACTGGAGAGTTATTGGCATTACTGGAGAGTTACTGGCATTACTGGAGAGTTATTGGCATTACTGGAGAGTTACTGGCATTACTAGAGAGTTATTGGCATTACTGGAGAGTTATTGGCATTACTAGAGAGTTACTGGCATTACTGGAGAGTTACTGGCATTACTGGAGAGTTATTGGCATTACTAGAGAGTTACTGGCATTACTGGAGAGTTATTGGCATTACTGGAGAGTTACTGGCATTACTGGAGAGTAACTGGCATTACTAGAGAGTTACTGGCATTACTGGAGAGTAACTGGCATTACTAGAGAGTTATTGCCATTACTAGAGAGTTACTGGCATTACTGGAGAGTAACTGGCAGACCTGGAGAGTTATTGGCATTACTGGAGAGTTACTGGCATTACTGGAGAGTTATTGGCATTACTGGAGTGTTACTGGCATTACTGGAGAGTTATTGGCATTACTGGAGAGTTACTGGCATTACTGGAGAGTTACTGACATTACTGGAGAGTTACTGGCATTACTGGAGAGTTACTGGCATTACTGGAGTGTTACTGGCATTACTGGAGAGTTATTGGCATTACTGGAGAGTTACTGGCATTACTGGAGAGTTACTGACATTACTGGAGAGTAACTGGCATTACTAGAGAGTTACTGGCATTACTGGAGAGTAACTGGCATTACTAGAGAGTTATTGCCATTACTAGAGAGTTACTGGCATTACTGGAGAGTAACTGGCAGACCTGGAGAGTTATTGGCATTACTGGAGAGTTACTGGCATTACTGGAGAGTTATTGGCATTACTGGAGAGTTACTGGCATTACTGGAGAGTAACTGGCATTACTAGAGAGTTACTGGCATTACTGGAGTGTTATTGGCATTACTAGAGAGTTATTGGCATTACTAGAGAGTTACTGGCATTACTGGAGTGTTACTGGCATTACTGGAGAGTTATTGGCATTACTGGAGAGTTACTGGCATTACTGGAGAGTTATTGGCATTACTGGAGTGTTACTGGCATTACTGGAGAGTTATTGGCATTACTGGAGAGTTACTGGCATTACTGGAGAGTTACTGACATTACTGGAGAGTAACTGGCATTACTAGAGAGTTACTGGCATTACTGGAGAGTAACTGGCATTACTAGAGAGTTATTGCCATTACTAGAGAGTTACTGGCATTACTGGAGAGTAACTGGCAGACCTGGAGAGTTATTGGCATTACTGGAGAGTTACTGGCATTACTGGAGAGTTATTGGCATTACTGGAGAGTTACTGGCATTACTGGAGAGTAACTGGCATTACTAGAGAGTTACTGGCATTACTGGAGTGTTATTGGCATTACTAGAGAGTTATTGGCATTACTAGAGAGTTACTGGCATTACTGGAGTGTTACTGGCATTACTGGAGAGTTATTGGCATTACTGGAGAGTTACTGGCATTACTGGAGAGTTATTGGCATTACTGGAGTGTTACTGGCATTACTGGAGAGTTATTGGCATTACTGGAGAGTTATTGGCATTACTGGAGTGTTACTGGCATTACTGGAGTGTTACTGGCATTACTGGAGTGTTACTGGCATTACTGGAGAGTTATTGGCATTACTGGAGTGTTACTGGCATTACTGGAGAGTTATTGGCATTACTGGAGTGTTACTGGCATTACTAGAGAGTTATTGGCATTACTGGAGTGTTATTGGCATTACTGGAGAGTTACTGGCATTACTGGAGAGTTACTGGCATTACTGGAGAGTAACTGGCATTACTGGAGAGTTACTGGCACTACTGGAGAGTTACTGGCATTACTGGAGTGTTATTGGCATTACTGGAGAGTTACTGGCATTACTGGAGAGTTATTGGCATTACTGGAGAGTAACTGGCATTACTGGAGAGTTACTGGCATTACTGGAGAGTAACTGGCAGACCTGGAGATTTACTGGCATTACTAGAGAGTTACTGGCAGACCTGGAGAGTAACTGGCAGACCTGGAGAGTTACTGGCATTACTGGAGAGTAACTGGCATTACTGGAGAGTTATTGGCATTACTGGAGTGTGCATTGGCATTACTGCAGAGTTACTGGCATTACTGCAGAGTTACTGGCATTACTGGAGTGTTATTGGCATTACTGGAGAGTTATTGGCATTACTGGAGATTTACTGGCATTACTAGGGTGTTATTGGCATTACTAGAGAGTTATTGGCATTACTGGAGAGTTACTGGCATTACTAGGGTGTTATTGGCATTACTAGAGAGTTATTGGCATTACTGGAGAGTAACTGGCATTACTAGAGAGTTACTGGCATTACAGGAGAGTAACTGGCATTACTAGAGAGTTATTGCCATTACTAGAGAGTTACTGGCATTACTGGAGAGTAACTGGCAGACCTGGAGAGTTATTGGCATTACTGGAGAGTTACTGGCAGACCTGGAGAGTTATTGGCATTACTGGAGAGTAACTGGCATTACTGGAGTGTTATTGGCATTACTGGAGAGTAACTGGCATTACTAGAGAGTTATTGCCATTACTAGAGAGTTACTGGCATTACTGGAGAGTAACTGGCAGACCTGGAGAGTTATTGGCATTACTGGAGAGTAACTGGCAGACCTGGAGAGTTATTGGCATTACTGGAGAGTAACTGGCATTACTGGAGTGTTATTGGCATTACTGGAGAGTTACTGGCATTACTGGAGAGTTATTGGCATTACTGGAGAGTAACTGGCATTACTGGAGAGTTACTGGCATTACCTGAGAGTTACTGTGTGTGTGCATGTGTGTGTGTGTGTGTGTGTGAGTGTGTGTGTGTGCGTGAGTGTGTGCGTGAGTGTGTGTGCGAGTGTGTGTGTGTGCGTGAGTGTGTGCGTGAGTGTGTGTGTGCGTGTGTGTGTGCGTGTGTGTGTGCGTGAGTGTGTGTGTGTGTGTGAGTGTGTGTGTGCGTGAGTGTGTGTGTCTGTGTGAGTGTGCGTGCGTGTGTGCACATGTGTGTGTTTGTGTGTGAATGTGTGTGTTAGTGTGTGTGTAAGTGTGTGTGTGTGTTTGTGTGTGTGTGTGTGTGTTTGTGTGTGTTTGTTAGTTTGTGTGTGTGTGTGTGTGTGTGTGAGAGTGTGTTTGTGTGTGTTTGTTAGTTTGTGTGTGTGTGTGTGTGAGAGTGTGTTTGTGTGTGTTTGTGTGTGTGTGTGTGTGTGAGAGTGTGTTTGTGTGTGTTTGTTAGTTTGTGTGTGTGTGTGTGTGTGTGTGTGTGAGAGTGTGTTTGTGTGTGTTTGTTAGTTTGTATGTGTGTGTGTGTGTGAGTGTGTTTGTGTGTGTTTGTTAGTTTGTGTGTGTGTGTGTGCGTGTGTGAGTGTGTGTGTGTGTGTGTGAGTGCGTGTTTGTGTGTGTGAATGTGTGTGAGAGAGTGTTTGTATGTGTGTGAGAGAGAGAGAGAGTTTATGTGTGTGTGTGAGTGCGCGCGCGCGTCTGTGTGTGCGAGTGTGTGTGTGTGTGGTTCTCTTCAGTTCTACCGATCAAACTCCTTTCATAAATGACAGTCGCGGACATTGTCACGTGAGTTTTTATATTTTCGCTGTGTCTGTATTCACATCGAGCATGATCAGTAGTTCGAGAGATGATCATGTGTGAGCAGTAAGTTGATGTGATGATGTGAATGTGATTATTAGCGGAGGATCGTGTCCGGTGTTTCGGGAGGATGACTGAATCTCTCCGGTTCGGATTCTCATGTCTGCTGCTCTTCTGCATGACTGTTTCTACTCAAGGTGAAATATATCAATATAACATCTAGAACATACCGCTTTTCAGGTTTCCTGGAGCACATTTGACTGTCAGTCAACTTCATTTATAATAATATGTGATAGATGTTTGTTCATAAGCAGTAATATTTATATTCATGTGCAGAATGTAGATCTGGATGTCAACCTGTTCAGGGGTTCTGTGACAACACTGGAGAATGCAGGTGAAGAACACATCATTATTGTGTGTGTGCGAGTGTGTGTGTGTGTGTGTCAGTGTGTGTGTGTGTGTGTGTGTGTGAGTGAGTGTGTGTAAATGTGTGTGTTTGTGTGTGTGTGTGTGTGTGAGTGTGTGTAAATGTGTGTGTGAGTGTGTGTCAGTGTGTGTGTGTGTGTGTGTGAGTGAGTGTGTGTAAATGTGTGTGTTTGTGTGTGTGTGTGTGTGTGTGAGTGTGTGTAAATGTGTGTGTGAGTGTGTGTCAGTGTGTGTGTGTGTGCGTGTGTCAGTGTGTGTGTGTGTGTGTGTGTGTGTGTGAGTGCGTGTGTTTGTGTGTGTGTGTGTGTGTGTGTGTGTGTGTGTGTGTAATTGTGTGTGAGTGTGTGTGTGTTTGTGTGTGTGCGTAATTGTGTGTGTGCCTGTGTGTGTGTGATTTTACTTCTGAATTTAATCATATACATTTGATTATACAGACACACATATGTTAGAAGAATAATAGCACAAGATCAGCATTTAAATGCATTAAAAGTGTGTTGTATGATTGACAGGTGTAGCACAGGTTGGCGAGGTGTGACATGTGATCAGTGTGTTCCTCTGTCAGGATGCGTTCATGGATCATGTGAAGAACCCGCTCAGTGCATCTGTGATCCAGGCTGGACCGGCGCTCTGTGTGATCGAGGTGAATCTGTACACATAACTGTAATGAGTTCAAGCTCAGAGACGGAAGGGAGGAGACGGAGAGCAGTGATGCAGTCACTGGTGATGTCCGAATAATTAGGCACAAATCTCCTGTAATAGCCAGCCAGCCCCAGGAACACCACCTTTCTCACAAACTTTTTGGTCTTGGGACTCGGGCAGGTCGGAATTGCCGCAGTTTTGTCAATTTGGGGATGCACCTGCCCATGACCCAAGTGACCCCAGATACCGTGCCTCCATCCGGCCAATCGTGCACTTATTGGGGTTTGCTGTGAGCCCCGACTGCCACAGCGATCTCAGGACTGCCCTCAGATGCTGCATGTGCAACTGCATCATTACTGTAAATGATGATGTCATCCAGATAGGCAGCAGCGGTGTAAGCTGTCTGCAGTCTGAGGATTCGGTCCATGAGATGCTGAAACGTAGCCGGGGCCCCAAACAATCCAAACGGGAGTGTCACAAATTGGTGTTATCCAAACGGCGTGGAGAAGGTTGTTTTTTCATGGGATATTGATGTCAGGGGGGGGGTTCTGCCAATAAACCTTTGTCAAATCCAATGTCGATTAAGCATCGCATCCACTATTTTCTTTTTGTGTTCGGGCAAGCGAAAGGGACGGCTACTCCCCACCACTCCTGGTTCGGTCTAGATGTGGTGCTAGATGAGGTTCGTACGACCCAGTAGATGGGAGGACACCTCTGCAAATTCTTGTTGCAACTTGGCAACCTCTGTGAGCTGATACGGTGATAGATGGTCTCCACAAGTGACCGGAGTGTTATGATTAGGTTTTGTATTCACCTCCGGCCCGAGCTCCACCCTCTCCTGAACTACCATAGCCAATGTCACAGGGACCGCCTCCTTCCATAATTTCATGAGGATGAGGTGGTATATTTGACGTGCGCCCCCTCTATAGTTTTGCGTTACCTCATGATCGAGATCCTCGTCGTGTGACCTCAAATGATCCTTGCCACTTGGTGAGTAATTTGGAGCTCGATGTGGGGAGTAATATGAGCACTTTATCTCCCGGTGCACATTCCCACAGCCGAGCTCCCGTTATACAGTCGACTCTGTTGTTCTTGAGCTCGGAGCAAATTCTCCTGTGTTAGTTGCCCCAAAGTGTGGAGTTTTGCTCTAAGATCAAGAATGTACTGAATTTCTTTCTTGCTATCTGAAAGTCCCTCCTCCCAAGCTTCCTTTATGTCATCGAGCACGCCTCGCATCTGCCAGAAACCCTGTGGAGGCTTGCGGGACCTTTCGTACAGGGGGTCTAGCCATTTATCCAAATTTCTAGTATCCTTGTGCACAAACTTACAAATCATTTTCTTAAGTGTTTTATTAAATCGCTCCACCATGCCATCTGTCTGCGGATGGTATACACTGGTGCAAATTGACTTAATGCCCAATAATTCGTAAAGCTTGTGTTGCACTTAATGTGTGTGTGTGTGTGTGTGTGTGTGTGTACTCAATGAATAAAGCTGATTCTGATTTTACACACAACTGTCTAATTTCCAGGAATTACTTTTGCTGTTTTTTAATGCTAAATTCTGACATTTTCTCAAAGCACAACTGGGCAAAACTGCATTAAAAGCATTAAAATAACTGTGTGTAGATCTTGTAACAATTGGCTGTTTTTTTCTGTCAGATGCTGGTTTGTGTTCATCAAAGCCGTGTTGGGGTAATTCCACCTGTATCGAGACAGGAGCGGGAGAATATCTGTGTCTTTGTTCTCCAGGATACATGGGCAAGAACTGCCACCTGAAGAGAGCATGTTTAACTGATGGGTAACACTGCTGATGCTAAAGATTATACAGCAAGACTTTACAATCTAACTTCATGAATTTCCTCTTAATACATTTCAAGTATGTTTGAATGGAAGGGAAAAAGCATGTTATTTTGTCCGCAGGTCACAAATAGGAATATTGTTAACATAAAACTGTATTGATATTTGAAAGCATTATTTACTGCATTGATCAGCTTTATTTAACCTTTATAATTAATCATCAGCTCTGCTGAAACTGAAACTGCTGATATCAGGAAGTGTGATCACCTCTAAACGAATCAAACCAATTAACTATTAACTACAGTTAACTATGTTAACTATTAATATGATTTATCAAAGCATGCATGTTAATAGTGACCGTGCTAGCCTGTATGTAATGTATTAAAAATAGTTTTGTCACACAACACGTCCATGTTGACATCTGTCTGATTTCATGAGCTTAATAAGTGACAGATTAATTTGCCTCAAAATACAGCCAAGTTTAATTAAACACACAGTTTTTAACATCGAGAACATGCTATATATGGGAAGCATTTTTTCTTCCCTTTTAAACCTGATAAGAGTTCATATTTTACTATCCTAACTATGCGTCATTATATGGTTATAATAATGTTAGCGGTTAATATTGTGTCCACAACACAATCAATACTGGCAACACATTTGTGGCCTGTGTCCAGTGTTGGGTGTAATCTGATAACAAAGTAATCACATTTTAGGCAAAAAAAGTGAATTTACAATTCTTGCAATCAGATTACATTTATTTTTTTTCCCCAGTGTCACAAACGACTTGTTCAATGATCCGTTCTAATGGTGCGTTCACATACATACCCTACTCTGCTCTGATTGGTCCGTTCTAAAGCGTTCATTCTAAACTCATCCTTTCAGAGAGCATACTCTGCTCTGATTGGTCCGTTCTAAAGCGTTCATTCTAAACTCCTCCTTTCAGAGAGCATACTCTGCTCTGATTGGTCCATTCTAAAGCGTTCATTCTAAACTCATCCTTTCAAAGAGTATACTCTGCTCTGATTGGTCCATTCTAAAGCATTCATTCTAAACTCCTCCTTTCAGAGAGTATACTCTGCTCTGATTGGTCCGTTCTAAAGCGTTCATTCTAAACTCCTCCTTTCAGAGAGCATACTCTGCTCTGATTGGTCCATTCTAAAGCGTTCATTCTAAACTCCTCCTTTCAGAGAGCATACTCTGCTCTGATTGGTCCATTCTAAAGCGTTCATTCTAAACTCATCCTTTCAAAGAGTATACTCTGCTCTGATTGGTCCATTCTAAAGCATTCATTCTAAACTCCTCCTTTCAGAGAGTATACTCTGCTCTGATTGGTCCATTCTAAAGCATTCATTCTAAACTCCTCCTTTCAGAGAGCATACTCTGCTCTGATTGGTCCGTTCTAAAGCGTTCATTCTAAACTCCTCCTTTCAGAGAGTATACTCTGCTCTGATTGGTCCATTCTAAAGCGTTCATTCTAAACTCCTCCTTTCACAGAGCCTACCCTGCTCTGATTGGTTAGATGTCCCAGTGTGTTGTGATTGGTCTACTGCTTTGTGTAGTGTTTAAGGGCAGGTCAAAGCTGTTCGCGAGCAGCCAATGAAGACCAGAGGCGGGTTTTTGTTACGAAATGACGTAGGTTAGTACAGGAAGTAAGTCTGGAATTACTAACGACTCATTTCAGGTGTTCAGAATCGGTTCTTTCTTTGATGCACTTTGATTTCTTAAACTTTGCAGACTTTAACATTCACAAACAGCAATATATCACGTTACATGAACAGTCATATTTGAAAGACCATAATAGCTGCTCTTTCCACACTAATTTGTTTAAACCCTCTCCACTAACATGATGCCGTTAGGAAACTGTAAATGGGGTTGAAGGATTAATGTGGACGTTTCTTTTGCATCATCAGGATGTTAAAGTGGCTATTTTCTCGTCTGCAGATCTCTCTGTCAGAACGGAGGAACCTGTCTGGACACAAACAACTCTGACAGCCGCTCCTCGTGTCGCTGTCCACCTGGATTCACGGGTCGTTTCTGTGAGATCGACTCTGACGTCTGTGAGCCCAATCCGTGCATGAATGGAGGCAGTTGCACCCGTCATGACCTGACGTTCCTCTGCGTCTGTCCGTCGGCGTTCTCTGGCCTTGTTTGTAATGTCACGCTCACAAACTGTTCCCGAAATCACTGCATGAACGGAGGAACCTGCTTCAGTCTCACAGACGGCGGGATTCACTGCATCTGCCCACACGGATTAACCGGCCCATCCTGTGAACTCCACATCAACCAGATGAAGCCCAAACGCAGATATAAAGCATCAGGCGCAGGTCATGTGATGCAGCACTACACCATACCGGCTCACGCGTTCCACCGGTTACTGCGGGCTCCGGAGCGAGAGCTTCTGAAGGAGAACGCTCAGACGAGTTCTCAGCTCATCTGTTTCACCGTTCTGGGTTTACTCACCTGTCTGGTGGTCCTCGTCACAACGGGCATTGTGTTTTTTAATCGATGTGAGACGTGGATGGCAAATTTTAAATACAGCCAACTGTTGCGTCAACAGCGACATTTTCTCCTGAGAGCGTCCAGCGGCGACGAGCACTCGGTCAACATCATCATACCTGAGAAAATCAGACTGAGTCATTACGGGAAGCATTACACATCCATATGACACTGATGTCTGTGTTTATGGTGTAATGTCAGCTCTCCAAGATCTGTTTAACATCACAATATAATTCACATCTGGTAAAGATCTTAAATACATCTGCTGAATGTCTTATGGACATCCCAGAGAGGAAACATCTTATAGAAGTATTGCAGATGAGCAAACAACTTAAAATACATCTTCAGGGTGTAAACACACACATCAAATAGACGTCTGGGTGATGCACGTGTGCTATCAGAGAAGTATGATCCATAATATGATTCATACTGTTTATGTATTTAATGGTTTTTGGAACATTTCTGTATCTTTCTGTATTAAAGACAACAATATGTGTCTCTCTCCATTTTGTGAAAGCAGTGAAATACTCTAGAAACACCTTTTAAGACAAACAATTGGATATTCTAATAGTTTTACATCATTATTTCCCGTTAATGTTCTACAATGGTGTGACGTCACATTGCCTGATCTGAATCTTTAAAACAGTGAAGCTCGGACATTATACACATTATTGACCAGTGTTTAACTGTTCTGTACATGTACTGCATATCATGACATATGGAAAATAGCTCTTTCTTTTAGCAGTAATTATGTACTATGAATGATGTACTGACACAGATATGCTCATGTGATGATTATTGATGATGTCTTTGCAGTGTGCATCAGTATGAGTTTATGTTCATTTAGTTAACTCATCTTAAAGATTGACCCTCACAACAGCTAATTCATATTTGTTTAAAAAAAATTGCAGTCTCTTTATTAAAATTAATTGTGTTCTATAACATATTCGTTTATTTTGCTTTTGCAATATAATAAATGTGTTCGTTTAATTCTCATGACGGTGTTTGCCGCCATCTGCTGATTACACATGTAAGAACGGCGATGACGTATATATTTCCATGTTTCACCCTCACTGTACTTCGCACACACTTGCTCGTGCATTATTTAATTGTCTTATAAATCTGATAAACAACCAAAAAAGTTGATGGTGGTGATTCAGTGTGGCAGCAGCAGCACGAGCAACATGCACACACACACTCACACACACTAACACACACATACACACACATACACTCACACACACACTAACACACACACACACACATTCACACACACTAACACACACATACACACACATACACACACACACACTCACACACACACTAACACACACACACACACACACACTCACACACACATACACACACTAACACACACACACTCACACACACTAACACACACATATCAGTTGAACTACGGCACAATTTCATCACACTTAAACAAGTTTGTAAATGAAGTGTTAAGTTATGTCATGCAAACGTTACAATTGAGACATGCGCTACAATGAAAAGCTTTATTGAAGACTGGTCATCTGAGTCATTAATAATCAGTTAACAGATAATTCTTCATCTACCAAAACAATTGAGACATATTTCAGAGCAGCACTTTAAACTCTATAGACCGACCGACTGGTCCAAAGGGAGGCGATTATACTTAAAATATTAAAGTCTCCGTATATGTAAGTCAGGCATATGAGGTATCATTTAAAAGTTTAGGATCTGAACTCTTCATAGATAACATCACTTCTGCATTTATGTTACTGAAAATATCAAAATAAGGCCTCAAAACATTCGCGTTGCAAACTAGCGCCCCCTAGAGGTGATGGGTAGAAATATTTATATCAAAATAAAAGTCCTTCACACAGCAGCTCAATGGACATGTCATATATCAATGTCACACATACACACACATACACTCACACACACACTAACACACACACACACACACTCACACACACTAACACACACATACACACACATACACACACACACACTCACACACACACTAACACACACACACACACACACACTCACACACACATACACACACTAACACACACACACTCACACACACTAACACACACATACACACACACACACTCACACACACTAACACACACATACACACACACACACACACTCACACACACACTAACACACACACACACACACACTCATACACACTAACACACACATACACACACATACACACACACACACTCACACACACACTAACACACACACACACACACACTCACACACACATACACACACTAACACACACACACTCACACACACTAACACACACATACACACACACACACTCACACACACTAACACACACATACACACACATACACACACACACTCACACACACACTAACACACACTCACACACGCATACACACACATACACACACTAACACACACACATACACACACTAACACACACACGCATACACACACTAACACACACACATACACACACATACACACACATTCACACATGCATACACACACACACACACTAACTCACACATACACATACACTCACACATGCATATACACACACACACACACACATACTCACACACACACACACTCACACACACACACACACACATGCTCACACACACACTAACACACACATACACATACACTCACACATGCATATACACACACACACACACACACACACACACACTCACACACACACACACATGCTCACACACACACACACACGCTCACACACACGCTCACACACATGCTCACACACACTCACACACACACACACACACACATATTAAACCTACATATTAAATAATGTACATTAATACTAATCACCATAAGAAGACTTTCAAAAACAGACCAGGTTTATGTTTGCAGTACAAAGAGTTCATGAACTGCAACTATTTATTTGTTATTTTCGTGGTGTTAATCAGCTGTCCGTTGATGCCAGTGTTTGCCAGTTGATTAGCGCCACCAACATGCTGGATGGAGCAGCTGCAACGACTCTGGAAAAAATGACCAAAAGCTCTTTTCTCATTGGTCGGTCAGTCAGTTTTCATCACAGTCCAAAGAAAATAAATGTCGAACACACGCCATAAAAAACCCTTTGGATTAATGGTGGGTGATTTGTTGGACCCGCTGTGAATAGTGCCAATCCATTGTGAGCGTTCAAAAGCTCATTCAGAACGAACAATCAGCTGATAAAACAGGTTTGGTGTGAACAGCTCTTGACACTGTGATATTAGTTCAAACGCAGAAATGTGATTTGACTTTTGCTAATTCAAGGGCAGTGCTGGCTCAGCTGTTGAGGCTCTGGTCGGGGGTTCAAGCCCCAACACTGCCAAGATGCCACTGTTCACCCTTGACCCTATCTGCTCCAGGGGCACCAGATGGCCAACCCTGACCTCTGACCCCAGCTTAGCTGGGATATGTGAAAAAGGAATCACACTGTGTATGTTTAAAATATGTGACAAAAATGAAGCTCATTTGATTTTCAAGAGGATTCTAAAACAATGATTGAAACATGTGAAACATGGAGGTGCTGATTTCTCGAATAACTTTACCCTCATTGCATCGTATGACAAGAGTTACTGTTCATTTCTTCTTACAGAATGTCTTCTGAAAAAAAGTATCGCTGACTTTAAGTGTCATTCATCATTTATTATCTTTACATTTATAAATGTCTTTAGTTCGTCATTTTTAGGTTATTAGTAATTTTCCACCTGTTGTTGCAGATGAATACTTGCGTGACGAGCCGTTGGAGACAGTAAATGTTTGGATTGGTGGTTTTATAAGATTAAATAATCACTGTTATTTTAATTGTTTTTCTGTTTAAAGTGCAATTTGAATTTATAAATAAGTTAAAGTTTTACGTTTGTCACAGAATTAATTACATTTTTAAAGCCAAATCAATAAGGGGGGGGGGGGGGGGGAGGGGGTTGTTGTTGGCAATATAATCAGAAATCGCAATATTTTTAAGGCGATTATCGCTAAAATATTTTTTTACATATCGCCCAGACTTAAAAATGTGTGACTGTGGCGACAACTTTAAAACCTAAACCTAACCGATAGTGTCAGAAAAAGCAAATGTGAGATGAAAAACACAACCACGTCAGTTTGTGCTGCTTCTATGACACTTTGTGTTCACGTGTGGACTCGCGTGTTCTTCAGGACCACTCCTTTACATCACAAGTGCAACGATCTATCAGTTGAACTACGGCACAATTTCATCACACTTAAACAAGTTTGTAAATGAAGTGTTAAGTTATGTCATGCAAACGTTACAATTGAGACATGCGCTACAATGAAAAGCTTTATTGAAGACTGGTCATCTGAGTCATTAATAATCAGTTAACAGATAATTCTTCATCTACCAAAACAATTGAGACATATTTCAGAGCAGCACTTTAAACTCTATAGACCGACCGACTGGTCCAAAGGGAGGCGATTATACTTAAAATATTAAAGTCTCCGTATATGTAAGTCAGGCATATGAGGTATCATTTAAAAGTTTAGGATCTGAACTCTTCATAGATAACATCACTTCTGCATTTATGTTACTGAAAATATCAAAATAAGGCCTCAAAACATTCGCGTTGCAAACTAGCGCCCCCTAGAGGTGATGGGTAGAAATATTTATATCAAAATAAAAGTCCTTCACACAGCAGCTCAATGGACATGTCATATATCAAATGAAAGCACTCATTCTCAGGAATGTGACTGTAAAGCTTATTTTATTGGACTAATAACACAGTTCAAAATATTTACAAAAGAATCACACAGTGACATATGAAATATTTACTGTATTTAAGTCATCAAATACAAACGTCTCTTTTATGCTCCGATATCTGCTGCTGTAAGCCATAAATATAATATCTGCTTTTATCTTAAGATGTTCTGTAAAAAATGAGCCATTGTTCACTTGTCTGTGAGCTTGTGTGAATAATTCAATGTTATTTCTTAAATGTCCAGAACAAAATATGCAGTCTAGAAGGCAAAGAATGCAAAACAAATCATCAGAAATATATGTTTTCGACTATTAATGATAAAATGTATCATGAAAATCATTAATGTATCATGTTTTATAGCTTTGCAAAGGGGAGGATCTGTGCTTTCTAATGACCCCTAGATTGAGCTTGTAGTCCACTCAGAGGCCGAGATATTCAATGTAATAATGAGGGTGTTGCTTGAACTGAACATTAGACTGAATGTCTATGGACGAGCACATCTGTGAGGGGTGAAATGTGTTAGAGCGCCACCTACAGTTCACATCCGTACATTGTGATGGAATGTGTTAGAGCGCCACCTACAGTTCACATCTGTGTATTGTGATGAAATGTGTTAGAGCACCACCTACAGTTCACATCTGTATAATGTGATGGAATGTGTTAGAGAGCCACCTACAGTTCACATCTGTATAATGTGATGGAATGTGTTAGAGCCCCACCTACAGTTCACATCTGTGTATTGTGATGGAATGTGTTAGAGCGCCACCTACAGTTCACATCTGTGTATTGTGATGGAACGTGTTAGAGCACCACCTACAGTTCACATCTGTACATTGTGATGGAATGCGTTAGAGCTCCACCTACAGTTCACATCTGTGTATTGTGATGGAACGTGTTAGAGCACCACCTACAGTTCACATCTGTACATTGTGATGGAATGTGTTAGAGCACCACCTACAGTTCACATCTGTGTATTGTGATGGAATGTGTTAGAGCTCCACCTACAGTTCACATCTGTGTATTGTGATGAAATGTGTTAGAGCACCACCTACAGTTCACATCTGTACATTGTGATGGAATGTGTTAGAGCGCCACCTACAGTTCACATCTGTGTATTGTGATGGAATGTGTTAGAGCGCCACCTACAGTTCACATCTGTGTATTGTGATGGAATGTGTTAGAGCGCCACCTACAGTTCACCTCTGTGTATTGTGATGGAATGTGTTAGAGCGCCACCTACAGTTCACATCTGTACATTGTGATGGAATGTGTTAGAGCGCTACCTACAGTTCACATCCGTGAATTGTGAAGGAATGTGTTAGAGCGCCACCTACAGTTCACATCTGTGTATTGTGATGGAATGTGTTAGAGCGCCACCTACAGTTCACATCTGTGTATTGTGATGGAATTTGTTAGAGCGCCACCTACAGTTCACATCTGTGTATTGTGATGGAATGTGTTAGAGCGCCACCTACAGTTCACATCTGTGTATTGTGATGGAATGTGTTAGAGCGCCACCTACAGTTCACATCTGTGTATTGTGATGGAATGTGTTAGAGCGCCACCTACAGTTCACATCTGTGTATTGTGATGGAATGTGTTAGAGCGCCACCTACAGTTCACATCCGTGTATTGTGATGGAATGTGTTAGAGCGCCACCTACAGTTCACATCCGTGTATTGTGATGGAATGTGTTAGAGCGCCACCTACAGTTCACATCTGTGAGTGGTAAAATGTGTTAGAGCGCCACCTACAGTTCACATCGGTGTATTGTGATGGAATGTGTTAGAGCGCCACCTACAGTTCACATCTGTGTATTGTGATGAAATGTGTTAGAGCGCCACCTACAGTTCACATCTGTACATTGTGATGAAATGTGTTAGAGCGCCACCTACAGTTCACATCTGTACATTGTGATGGAATGTGTTAGAGCCCCACCTACAGTTCACATCTGTGTATTGTGATGGAATGTGTTAGAGCGCCACCTACAGTTCACATCTGTGTATTGTGATGGAATGTCTTAGAGCGCCACCTACAGTTCACATCTGTGTATTGTGATGGAATGTGTTAGAGCGCCACCTACAGTTCACATCTGTATAATGTGATGGAATGTGTTAGAGCGCCACCTACAGTTCACATCTGTGTATTGTGATGGAATGTGTTAGAGCGCCACCTACAGTTCACATCTGTGTATTGTGATGGAATGTGTTAGAGCGCCACCTACAGTTCACATCTGTGTATTGTGATGGAATGTGTTAGAGCGCCACCTACAGTTCACATCTGTGTATTGTGATGGAATGTGTTAGAGCGCCACCTACATTTCACATCTGTGTATTGTGATGGAATGTGTTAGAGCGCCACCTACATTTCACATCTGTGTATTGTGATGGAATGTGTTAGAGCGCCACCTACAGTTCACATCTGTGTATTGTGATGGAATGTGTTAGAGCGCCACCTACAGTTCACATCTGTGTATTGTGATGGAATGTGTTAGAGCGCCACCTACAGTTCACATCTGTGTATTGTGATGGAATGTGTTAGAGCGCCACCTACAGTTCACATCTGTGTATTGTGATGGAATGTGTTAGAGCGCCACCTACAGTTCACATCTGTGTATTGTGATGGAATGTGTTAGAGCGCCACCTACAGTTCACATCTGTGTATTGTGATGGAATGTGTTAGAGCGCCACCTACAGTTCACATCTGTATAATGTGATGGAATGTGTTAGAGCGCCACCTACAGTTCACATCTGTATAATGTGATGGAATGTGTTAGAGCGCCACCTACAGTTCACATCTGTGTATTGTGATGGAATGTGTTAGAGCGCCACCTACAGTTCACATCTGTATACTGTGATGGAATGTGTTAGAGCGCCACCTACAGTTCACATCTGTATACTGTGATGGAATGTGTTAGAGCGCCACCTACAGTTCACATCTGTGTATTGTGATGGAATGTGTTAGAGCGCCACCTACAGTTCACATCTGTGTATTGTGATGGAATGTGTTAGAGCGCCACCTACAGTTCACATCTGTATAATGTGATGGAATGTGTTAGAGCGCCACCTACAGTTCACATCTGTATAATGTGATGGAATGTGTTAGAGCGCCACCTACAGTTCACATCTGTGTATTGTGATGGAATGTGTTAGAGCGCCACCTACAGTTCACATCTGTGAGTGGTAAAATGTGTTAGAGCGCCACCTACAGTTCACATCGGTGTATTGTGATGGAATGTGTTAGAGCGCTACCTACAGTTCACATCCGTGAATTGTGATGGAATGTGTTAGAGCGCCACCTACAGTTCACATCTGTGTATTGTGATGGAATGTGTTAGAGCGCCACCTACAGTTCACATCTGTGTATTGTGATGGAATTTGTTAGAGCGCCACCTACAGTTCACATCTGTGTATTGTGATGGAATGTGTTAGAGCGCCACCTACAGTTCACATCTGTGTATTGTGATGGAATGTGTTAGAGCGCCACCTACAGTTCACATCTGTGTATTGTGATGGAATGTGTTAGAGCGCCACCTACAGTTCACATCTGTGTATTGTGATGGAATGTGTTAGAGCGCCACCTACAGTTCACATCCGTGTATTGTGATGGAATGTGTTAGAGCGCCACCTACAGTTCACATACGTGTATTGTGATGGAATGTGTTAGAGCGCCACCTACAGTTCACATCTGTGAGTGGTAAAATGTGTTAGAGCGCCACCTACAGTTCACATCGGTGTATTGTGATGGAATGTGTTAGAGCGCCACCTACAGTTCACATCTGTGTATTGTGATGAAATGTGTTAGAGCGCCACCTACAGTTCACATCTGTACATTGTGATGAAATGTGTTAGAGCGCCACCTACAGTTCACATCTGTACATTGTGATGGAATGTGTTAGAGCCCCACCTACAGTTCACATCTGTGTATTGTGATGGAATGTGTTAGAGCGCCACCTACAGTTCACATCTGTATAATGTGATGGAATGTGTTAGAGCGCCACCTACAGTTCACATCTGTGTATTGTGATGGAATGTGTTAGAGCGCCACCTACAGTTCACATCTGTGTATTGTGATGGAATGTGTTAGAGCGCCACCTACAGTTCACATCTGTGTATTGTGATGGAATGTGTTAGAGCGCCACCTACAGTTCACATCTGTTTATTGTGATGGAATGTGTTAGAGCGCCACCTACATTTCACATCTGTGTATTGTGATGGAATGTGTTAGAGCGCCACCTACAGTTCACATCTGTGTATTGTGATGGAATGTGTTAGAGCGCCACCTACAGTTCACATCTGTGTATTGTGATGGAATGTGTTAGAGCGCCACCTACAGTTCACATCTGTATATTGTGATGGAATGTGTTAGAGCGCCACCTACAGTTCACATCTGTGTATTGTGATGGAATGTGTTAGAGCGCCACCTAAAGTTCACATCTGTGTATTGTGATGGAATGTGTTAGAGCGCCACCTACAGTTCACATCTGTGTATTGTGATGGAATGTGTTAGAGCGCCACCTACAGTTCACATCTGTATAATGTGATGGAATGTGTTAGAGCGCCACCTACAGTTCACATCTGTATAATGTGATGGAATGTGTTAGAGCGCCACCTACAGTTCACATCTGTATACTGTGATGGAATGTGTTAGAGCGCCACCTACAGTTCACATCTGTATACTGTGATGGAATGTGTTAGAGCGCCACCTACAGTTCACATCTGTGTTTTGTGATGGAATGTGTTAGAGCGCCACCTACAGTTCACATCTGTGTATTGTGATGGAATGTGTTAGAGCGCCACCTACAGTTCACATCTGTGTATTGTGATGGAATGTGTTAGAGCGCCACCTACAGTTCACATCTGTGAGTGGTAAAATGTGTTAGAGCGCCACCTACAGTTCACATCGGTGTATTGTGATGGAATATGTTAGAGCGCTACCTACAGTTCACATCCGTGAATTGTGATGGAATGTGTTAGAGCGCCACCTACAGTTCACATCTGTGTATTGTGATGGAATGTGTTAGAGCGCCACCTACAGTTCACATCTGTGTATTGTGATGGAATTTGTTAGAGCGCCACCTACAGTTCACATCTGTGTATTGTGATGGAATGTGTTAGAGCGCCACCTACAGTTCACATCTGTGTATTGTGATGGAATGTGTTAGAGCGCCACCTACAGTTCACATCTGTGTATTGTGATGGAATGTGTTAGAGCGCCACCTACAGTTCACATCTGTGTATTGTGATGGAATGTCTTAGAGCGCCACCTACAGTTCACATCTGTGTATTGTGATGGAATGTGTTAGAGCGCCACCTACAGTTCACATCCGTGTATTGTGATGGAATGTGTTAGAGCGCCACCTACAGTTCACATCCGTGTATTGTGATGGAATGTGTTAGAGCGCCACCTACAGTTCACATCCGTGTATTGTGATGGAATGTGTTAGAGCGCCACCTACAGTTCACATCCGTGTATTGTGATGGAATGTGTTAGAGCGCCACCTACAGTTCACATCCGTGTATTGTGATGGAATGTGTTAGAGCGCCACCTACAGTTCACATCCGTGTATTGTGATGGAATGTGTTAGAGCTCCACCTACAGTTCACATCTGTGTATTGTGATGGAATGTGTTAGAGCGCCCCCTACAGTTCACATCTGTGTATTGTGATGGAATGTGTTAGAGCGCCACCTACAGTTCACATCTGTGTATTGGGATGGAATGCGTTAGAGCGCCACCTACAGTTCACATCTGTGTATTGTGATGGAATGCGTTAGAGCGCCCCCTACAGTTCACATCTGTGTATTGTGATGGAATGCGTTAGAGCGCCCCCTACAGTTCACATCTGTGTATTGTGATGGAATGCGTTAGAGCGCCACCTACAGTTCACATCTGTGTATTGTGATGGAATGCGTTAGAGCGCCACCTACAGTTCACATCTGTGTATTGTGATGGAATGCGTTAGAGCGCCACCTACAGTTCACATCTGTGTATTGTGATGGAATGCGTTAGAGCTCCACCTACAGTTCACATCTGTGTATTGTGATGGAATGCATTAGAGCGCCACCTACAGTTCACATCTGTATATTGTGATGGAATGTGACAGAGTAACGATTATTATCTCTAATGTTTGCTGCCATCTAGTGGAATAAAATTAGACTTCTCAAAGTGAGATCGAGTGAACAGAACCAGAATTACATGCTGACAAATTTAGGAAAAAAAATATTCTGTTTATCTTAAGATTACAAACATACAATATTATTTATAGGTTTTTTATTTTATTTGGATGGATCTCTGAAAAATTAGACCTATTTGTTGCAATTAGTCTCCAGTATGTGTGAATGGTGAGCTTTTAAATTTGAGTGTAAACAATTGTGGGCGGCAGCCCGAAAATGCCTAACCCTCTGGGGTGAAGCTCATCCATTTTATTGCATGACAGCTCTCTCGAGAGTTAAAGGGCACATTTACTCAGTCCTTAATATTGCTCTGACACACATTGTGGATTCTCTGATCCTTTAGCTAAAGACATTTCTTTCCAGCATTCAAACATGTGTTGTCCTTCACAGACGTGCTACTGTGCATTCACACATGTAATATATACTGCTAATGTACATGCACAACAGTATACTGGACTATTCCTGTTGTTTGACCATCCTAGAACACATTCTGAACATGTTTGCAGTGCAATATGATACGAGCAACACTTAAACATGTTTAAGTTGTTATGTGATACAGTCAAACGTGCGAGTCACACACAAATGCCGTTTATAGATTGAAATTCTGAATTCAGTTCTGGATCACAGTTTTGGAAATAACTATTCAGCAAATAAATAAATGATACACAGGAGTGTTTTCAGGCAGAAGTTTGAAGTATGTAATATTAAAATAAGAAATGTTGCATGTAAACACAGTATTTTGATGAATAATATATAATAAATAAATAAAATAGATACTTTTTAGTCAGTGTCAGGACCACAAATCTTCAGTCTATCCTAATGTAAACAAACCTAACACCTTATTTTACTCTAAATGTCATTGTAGCTGGTCAGGTGAGTTTATAAAGCATCTATAGGTCATCTATTGTGGCCCTGAACACACATCTATACTAATACAGCACGTTTACCTAAAGTTCATGTTTAGTTTGCAGTAGTTGTTGATGGACAACACAAGCAGACACTGTTTGAGAGTAAATGGTAAATGGTCTGCACTTATATGGCGCCTTTTTAACCTTCTCGGTATTCAAAACGCTTTACACTGTTGACTCATTCACCCATTCACACACACATTCATACACCAATGCCGGCATAGCTGCACATGCAAGGCACTAACCTGCCATCAGGAGCAACTTGGGGTTCAGTGTCTTGCTCAAGGACACTTGGGCATGTGGAGTCATGTGGGCCGGAAATCAAACCGCCAACCCTGCGATTAGTGGCTGACCCGCTCCACCACCTGAACCACAGCCGCCCTCAGAGTACACAAATCATACAATTAGAGACAGTGTTTTTAAAATTAAATGGATCAATTATGTATTAAATATTAAATGATGCTCCCATACTGAACTCATATGTGTCTTTATGAATCAGGTGATGTAATGGAGATGCACATTGTTTTGATTTCTTCCCTCAGAGATAACTTCATCATGTTGAATTGAATAATTTTTCATAGTCTGGATCATAAATCTTCATTTCAGTCTAATGTAAACACAAACCTAAAGGCCTAAATCTCATTTTACGCTAAATTCTTAAGGTAAATGTCAGCTCGTCAAACAAGTTTGTCCTAGAGGTCACCTATTGTGTCAAGAACAAACACCCAAACTGCCGTAAATCATCCATTTCATCAGTGTTCATCTGTTCGGGATTTACTATTACTTAAGTTTCAATGTAAAATACGCTGACATCATTCTGAACTTACAAATATCGGTAGGTAATAAACACCTCTGAATGACCTTTGATGACCTTCCTCTTATTTTTGGTCTTTCTCAGAAATCATATGACCAGTTTCTACTCAAATGTATTCAACACGACTGCGTTTGGATCAGAGAAAATCTGGAATGTGTTACAGCAACTTGTTCCTCATTTAAGCTTTTGTACAATAACATTTTGATAGTGAAACAAACTACTTTGAAGTGAACGCTGCCAGATGACACGGCACGATGACAAACACTGTTAACAATTCCCACATGTCATGTTTGAAAAGCAGCTTGACACAGATTTTCATCTGTGCAGGTAAAGCTGGTTTTGCTGTCTAGAAAAGATATTTGTCAAGAAAATGTCAGTAATTTCAACACACACTCACACACACACACACACACACACACACTCTCACACACACACTCTCTCACACACACACACACACTCACACACACACACACACACACACACACACTCTCTCACACACACACACTCACACACACACTCTCTCACACACACACACACACTCTCACACAAACACACTCACACTCACACACACTCACACACAACCCAACATAACCCCTAAACCCAACACAGTCCCTAAACCCAGCACATCCCCTAAACCCAACACAATCCCTAAACCCAGCACAACCCCTAAAACCAACAAATCCCCTAAACCCAACACATCCCCTAAACCCAAAACCTAAACCCAGCACAGCCCCTAAACCCAACCCAACCCCTAAACCCAACACAACCCCTAAACCCAACCCAATCCCTAAACCCAACACAACCCCTAAACCCAACACAACCCCTAAACCCAGCACAGCCCCTAAACCCAACACAGCCCCTAAACCCAACACAACACCTGAACCCAGCACAGCCCCTAAACCCAACACAGCCCCTAAACCCAACACAACACCTGAACCCAGCACAGCCCCTAAACCCAACACAGCCCCTAAACCCAACACAACCCCTAAACCCAGCACAGCCCCTAAACCCAACACAACCCCTAAACCCAGCACAACCCCTAAACCCAACACAACCCCTAAACCTAACACAACCTCTAAACCCAACACATCCCCTAAACCCAACACAGCCCCTAAACCCAACACAACCCCTAAACCCAGCACAACCCCTAAACCCAACACAACCCCTAAACCTAACACAACCTCTAAACCCAACACATCCCCTAAACCCAACACAGCCCCTAAACCCAACACAACCCCTAAACCCAACACAACCCCTAAACCTAACACAACCTCTAAACCCAACACATCCCCTAAACCGACACAACCCCTAAACCCAACACAACACCTGAACCCAGCACAACCCCTAAACCCAACACAACCCCTAAACCCAACCCAACCCCTAAACCCAACACAGCCCCTAAACCCAACCCAACCCCTAAACCCAACCCAACCCCTAAATCCAGCACAACACCTAAACCCAACACAGCCCCTAAACCCAGCACAACCCCTAAACTCAACCCATCCCCTAAACCCAACCCAACCCCTAAACCCAGCACAACCCCTAAACCCAACACAACCCCTAAACCCAGCACAACCCCTAAACCCAACACAACCCCTAAACCTAACACAACCTCTAAACCCAACACATCCCCTAAACCCAACACAGCCCCTAAACCCAACACATCCCCTAAACCCAAACCAACCACTAAACCCAACCCCTAAACCCAACACAGCCCCTAAACCCAACCTAACCCCTAAACCCAACACAGCCCCTAAACCCAACCCCTAAACAAACCCAACCCCTAAACCCAACACAGCCCCTAAACCCAACCCAATCCCTAAACCCAACACAGCCCCTAAACCCAACCCAACCCCTAAACCCAACCCAACCACTAAACCCAACACAACCCCTAAACCAGCACAGCCCCTAAACCCAACACAGCCCCTAAACCCAACACAACCCCTAAACTCAACCCATCCCCTAAACCCAACCCAACCTCTAAACCCAGCACAACCCCTAAACCCAACCCAACCCCTAAACCCAACACAACCCCTAAACCCAGCACAACCCTTAAACCCAACACAACCCCTAAACCCAGCACAATCCCTAAACCCAACACAACCCCTAAACCCAACCCAACACCTAAACCCAACACAACCCCTAAACCCAACACAACCCCTAAACCTCACACAACTCCTAAACCCAGCACAACCCCTAAACCCAACACAACCCCTAAATCCAGCACAACCCCTAAACCTAACACAGCCCCTAATCCCAGCACAGCCCCTAAACCCAACACAACCCCTAAACCCAGCACATCCCCTAAACCCAACCCAACCCCTAAACCCAGCACAACCCCTAAACCCAACACAACTCCTAAACCCAGCACAGCCCCTAAACCCAACACAACCCCTAAACCCAGCAGAGCCCCTAAACCCAACACATCCCCAAAACCCAACACAGCCCCTAAACCCAACACAACCCCTAAACCCAGCACAACCCTTAAACCCAACACAACCCCTAAACCCAGCACAATCCCTAAACCCAACACAACCCCTAAACCCAACCCAACACCTAAACCCAACACAACCCTTAAACCGCACACAACCCCTAAACCCAGCACAACCCCTAAACCCAACACAACCCCTAAACCCAGCACAACCCCTAAACCAAACACAGCCCCTAATCCCAGCACCGCCCCTAAACCCACCACATCCCCTAAACCCAACCCAACCCCTAAACCCAGCACAACCCCTAAACCCAACACAACCCCTAAACTCAAAACATCCCCTAAACCCAACAAAACCCCTAAACCTAACAAATCCCCTAAACCAAACACAACCACTAAACCCAGCACAACCCCTAGACCCAACACAACCCCTAAACCCAGCACAACCCCTAAACCCAACACATCCCCTAAACCCAACACAGCCCCTAAACCCAGCACAACCCCTAAACGCAACACAGACTCTAAACCCAACACAGCCCCTAAACCCTAAAACCCAACACAACCCCTAAACCCAGCACAGCCCCTAATCCCAACACAACCCCTAAACCCAGCAGAGCCCCTAAACCCAACACATCCCCAAAACCCAACACAGCCCCTAAACCCAACACATCCCCTAAACCCAACACAACCCCTTAACCCAACACATCCCCTAAACCCAACCCCTAAACCCAGCACAACCCCTAAACGCAACACAACCCCTAAACCCAACACATCCCCTAAACCCAACACAACCCCTAAACCCAGCACAATCCCTAAACCCAACACAACCCCTAAACCCAACCCAACACCTAAACCCAACACAACCCCTAAACCCAACACAACCCCTAAACCTCACACAACCCCTAAACCCAGCACAACCCCTAAACCCAACACAACCTCTAAACCCAGCACAGCCCCTAAACCTAACACAGCTCCTAAATTCAGCACAGCCCCTAAACCCAACACAACCCCTAAACCCAACACAACCCCTAAACCCAGCACAGCCCCTAAACCCAACACAACCCCTAAACCCAGCAGAGCCCCTAAACCCAACACATCCCCAAAACCCAACACAGCCCCTAAACCCAACACAACCCCTAAACCCAGCACAACCCTTAAACCTAACCCAACACCTAAACCCAACACAACCCTTAAACCGCACACAACCCCTAAACCCAGCACAACCCCTAAACCCAACACAACCCCTAAACCTAACACAGCCCCTAATCCCAGCACCACCCCTAAACCCAACACAACCCCTAAACCCACCACATCCCCTAAACCCAACCCAACCCCTAAACCCAGCACAACCCCTAAACCCAACACAACCCCTAAACTCAAAACATCCCCTAAACCCAACAAAACCCCTAAACCTAACAAATCCCCTAAACCAAACACAACCACTAAACCCAGCACAACCCCTAAACCCAACACAACCCCTAAACCCAGCACAACCCCTAAACCCAACACATCCCCTAAACCCAACACAGCCCCTAAACCCAGCACAACCTCTAAACCCAACACAGCCTCTAAACCCAACACAGCCCCTAAACCCTAAACCCAACACAACCCCTAAACCCAGCACAGCCCCTAAACCCAACACAACCCCTAAACCCAGCAGAGCCCCTAAACCCAACACATCCCCAAAACCCAACACAGCCCCTAAACCCAACACATCCCCTAAACCCAACACAACCCCTAAACCCAACACATCCCCTAAACCCAACCCCTAAACCCAGCACAACCCCTAAACCCAACACATCCCCTAAACCGAACACAGCTCCTAAACTCAGCACAGCCCCTAAACCCAACACAACCCCTAAACCCAACACAACCCCTAAACCCAGCACAGACCCTAATCCCAACACAACCCCTAAACCCAGCAGAGCCCCTAAACCCAACACATCCCCAAAACCCAACACAGCCCCTAAACCCAACACAACCCCTAAACCCAGCACAACCCCTAAACCCAACACAACCCCTAAACCCAGCACAATCCCTAAACCCAACACAACCCCTAAACCCAACCCAACACCTAAACCCAACACAACCCCTAAACCGCACACAACCCCAAAACCCAGCACAACCCCTAAACCCAACACAACCCCTAAACCCACCACATCCCCTAAACCCAACCCAACCCCTAAACCCAGCACAACCCCTAAACCCAACACAACCCCTAAACCCAAAACATCCCCTAAACCTAACAAATCCCCTAAACCCAACACAACCCCTAAACCCAGCACAACCCCTAAATCCAACACAACCCCTAAACCCAGCACAACCCCTAAACCCAACACATCCCCTAAACCCAACACAGCCTCTAAACCCAACACAGCTCCTCAACCCTAAACCCAACACAACCCCTAAACCCAGCACAGCCTCTAAACCCAACACAACCCCTAAACCCAGCAGAGCCCCTAAACCCAACACATCCCCAAAACCCAACACAGCCCCTAAACCCAACATATCCCCTAAACCCAACACAACCCCTAAACCCAACACATCCCCTAAACCCAACCCCTAAACCCAGCACAACCCCTAAACCCAACACAACCCCTAAACCCAACAAATCCCCTAAACCTAACACAGCTCCTAAACTCAGCACAGCCCCTAAACCCAGCACAACCCCTAAACCCAACACAACCCCTAAACCCAGCACAATCCCTAAACCCAACACACCCCCTAAACCCAACCCAACACCTAAACCCAACACAACCCCTAAACCGCACACAACCCCTAAACCCAGCACAACCCCTAAACCCAACACAACCCCTAAACCCAGCACAACCCCTAAACCTAACACAGCCCCTAATCCCAGCACCGCCCCTAAACCCAACACATCCCCTAAACCCAACCCAACCCCTAAACCCAGCACAACCCCTAAACCCAACACAACCCCTAAACCTAAAACATCCCCTAAACCTAACAAATCCCCTAAACCCAACACAACCCCTAAACCCAGCACAACCCCTAAATCCAACACAACCCCTAAACCCAGCACAACCCCTAAACCCAACACATCCCCTAAACCCAACACAGCCTCTAAACCCAACACAGCTCCTAAACCCTAAACCCAACACAACCCCTAAACCCAGCACAGCCTCTAAACCCAACACAACCCCTAAACCCAGCAGAGCCCCTAAACCCAACACATCCCCCAAACCCAACACAGCCCCTAAACCCAACATATCCCCTAAACCCAACACAACCCCTAAACCCAACACATCCCCTAAACCCAACCCCTAAACCCAGCACAACCCCTAAACCCAACACAACCCCTAAACCCAACACATCCCCTAAACCTAACACAGCTCCTAAACTCAGCACAGCCCCTAAACCCAACACAACCCCTAAACCCAACACAACCCCTAAACCTAACACATCCCCTAAACCTAACATAACCCCTAAACCTAACACATCCCCTAAACCCAACACAACTCCTAAACCCAGCACAGCCCCTAAACCCAACACAACTCCTAAACCCAACACAACCCCTAAACCCAACACAACCCCTAAACCTAACACAGCTCCTAAACTCAGCACAGCCCCTAAACCCAACACAACCCCTAAACCCAACACAACCCCTAAACCCAAAACTTCCCCTAAACCCAACACAACCCCTAAACCTAACAAATCCCCTAAACCCAACACAACTCCTAAACCCAGCACAACCCCTAAACCCAACACAACCCCTAAACCCAGCATAACCCCTAAACCCAACACATCCCCTAAACCCAACACAGCCCCTAAACCCAGCACAACCCCTAAACCCAACACAGCCTCTAAACCCAACACAGCCCCTAAACCCTAAACCCAACACAACCCCTAAACCCAGCACAGCCCCTAAACCCAACACAACCCCTAAACCCAGCAGAGCCCCTAAACCCAACACATCCCCAAAACCCAACACAGCCCCTAAACCCAACACATCCCCTAAACCTAACATAACCCCTAAACCTAACACATCCCCTAAACCCAACACAACTCCTAAACTCAGCACAGCCCCTAAACCCAACACAACCCCTAAACCCAACACAACCCCTAAACCCAAAACTTCCCCTAAACCCAACACAACCCCTAAACCTAACAAATCCCCTAAACCCAACACAACTCCTAAACCCAGCACAACCCCTAAACCCAACACAACCCCTAAACCCAGCATAACCCCTAAACCCAACACATCCCCTAAACCCAACACAGCCCCTAAACCCAGCACAACCCCTAAACCCAACACAGCCTCTAAACCCAACACAGCCCCTAAACCCTAAACCCAACACAACCCCTAAACCCAGCACAGCCCCTAAACCCAACACAACCCCTAAACCCAGCAGAGCCCCTAAACCCAACACATCCCCAAAACCCAACACAGCCCCTAAACCCAACACATCCCCTAAACCTAACATAACCCCTAAACCTAACACATCCCCTAAACCCAACACAACTCCTAAACCCAGCACAGCCCCTAAACCCAACACAACTCCTAAACCCAACACAAACCCTAAACCCAACACAACCCCTAAACCTAACACAGCTCCTAAACTCAGCACAGCCCCTAAACCCAACACAACCCCTAAACCCAACACAACCCCTAAACCCAGCACAGCCCCTAAACCTAACACAGCTCCTAAACTCAGCACAGCCCCTAAACCCAACACAACCCCTAAACCCAACACAACTCCTAAACCCAACACGTCCCCTAAACCTAACATAACCCCTAAACCTAACACAGCTCCTAAACCCAACACAACCCCTAAACCTAACATAACCCCTAAACCCAACCCATAAACCCAACACAACTCCTAAACCCAACACATCCCCTAAACCTAACATAACCCCTAAACCTAACACAGCCCCTAAACCCAACCCAACCCCTAAACCCAACACAACCCCTAAACCCAACACATCCCCTAAACCTAACACAGCTCCTAAACTCAGCACAGCCCCTAAACCCAACACAACCCCTAAACCCAACACAACCCCTAAACCCAGCACAGACCCTAAACCCAACACAACCCCTAAACCCAGCAGAGCCCCTAAACCCAACACATCCCCAAAACCCAACACAGCCCCTAAACCCAACACAACCCCTAAACCCAGCACAACCCCTAAACCCAACACAACCGCTAAACCCAGCACAATCCCTAAACCCAACACAACCCCTAAACCCAACACATCCCCTAAACCCAACCCCTAAACCCAGCAAAACCCCTAAACCCAACACAACCCCTAAACCCAACACATCCCCTAAACCTAACACAGCTCCTAAACTCAGCACAGCCCCTAAACCCAACACAGCCCCTAAACCCAACACAACTCCTAAACCCAACACAACCCCTAAACCCAACACAACCCCTAAACCCAGCACAGCCCCTAAACCCAACACAACCCCTAAACCCAGCAGAGCCCCTAAACCCAACACATCCCCAAAACCCAACACAGCCCCTAAACCCAACACATCCCCTAAACCCAACCCCTAAACCCAGCACAACCCCTAAACCCAACACAACCCCTAAACCCAACACATCCCCTAAACCTAACACAGCTCCTAAACTCAGCACAGCCCCTAAACCCAACACAACCCCTAAACCCAACACAACCCCTAAACCTAACACATCCCCTAAACCTAACATAACCCCTAAACCTAACACATCCCCTAAACCCAACACAACTCCTAAACCCAGCACAGCCCCTAAACCCAACACAACTCCTAAACCCAACACAAACCCTAAACCCAACACAACCCCTAAACCTAACACAGCTCCTAAACTCAGCACAGCCCCTAAACCCAACACAACCCCTAAACCCAACACAACCCCTAAACCCAGCACAGCCCCTAAACCTAACACAGCTCCTAAACTCAGCACAGCCCCTAAACCCAACACAACCCCTAAACCCAACACAACTCCTAAACCCAACACATCCCCTAAACCTAACATAACCCCTAAACCTAACACAGCTCCTAAACCCAACACAACCCCTAAACCTAACATAACCCCTAAACCCAACCCATAAACCCAACACAACTCCTAAACCCAACACATCCCCTAAACCTAACATAACCCCTAAACCTAACACAGCCCCTAAACCCAACCCAACCCCTAAACCCAACACAACCCCTAAACCCAACACATCCCCTAAACCTAACACAGCTCCTAAACTCAGCACAGCCCCTAAACCCAACACAACCCCTAAACCCAACACAACCCCTAAACCCAGCACAGACCCTAAACCCAACACAACCCCTAAACCCAGCAGAGCCCCTAAACCCAACACATCCCCAAAACCCAACACAGCCCCTAAACCCAACACAACCCCTAAACCCAGCACAACCCCTAAACCCAACACAACCCCTAAACCCAGCACAATCCCTAAACCCAACACAACCCCTAAACCCAACACATCCCCTAAACCCAACCCCTAAACCCAGCACAACCCCTAAACCCAACACAACCCCTAAACCCAACACATCCCCTAAACCTAACACAGCTCCTAAACTCAGCACAGCCCCTAAACCCAACACAACCCCTAAACCCAACACAACCCCTAAACCTAACACATCCCCTAAACCTAACATAACCCCTAAACCTAACACATCCCCTAAACCCAACACAACTCCTAAACCCAGCACAGCCCCTAAACCCAACACAACTCCTAAACCCAACACAACCCCTAAACCCAACACAACCCCTAAACCTAACACAGCTCCTAAACTCAGCACAGCCCCTAAACCCAACACAACCCCTAAACCCAACACAACCCCTAAACTCAGCACAGCCCCTAAACCTAACACAGCTCCTAAACTCAGCACAGCCCCTAAACCCAACACAACCCCTAAACCCAACACAACCCCTAAACCCAAAACATCCCCTAAACCCAACACAACCCCTAAACCTAACAAATCCCCTAAACCCAACACAACTCCTAAACCCAGCACAACCCCTAAACCCAACACAACCCCTAAACCCAGCATAACCCCTAAACCCAACACATCCCCTAAACCCAACACAGCCCCTAAACCCAGCACAACCCCTAAACCCAACACAACCCCTAAACCCAACACATCCCCTAAACCTAACACAGCTCCTAAACTCAGCACAGCCCCTAAACCCAACACAACCCCTAAACCCAACACAACCCCTAAACCTAACACATCCCCTAAACCTAACATAACCCCTAAACCTAACACATCCCCTTAACCCAACACAACCCCTAAACCCAACACAACCCCTAAACCTAACACAGCTCCTAAACTCAGCACAGCCCCTAAACCCAACACAACCCCTAAACCCAACACAACCCCTAAACCCAGCACAGCCCCTAAACCTAACACAGCTCCTAAACTCAGCACAGCCCCTAAACCCAACACAACCCCTAAACCCAACACAACCCCTAAACCTAACACAGCTCCTAAACTCAGCACAGCCCCTAAACCCAACACAACCCCTAAACCCAACACAACCCCTAAACCCAGCACAGCCCCTAAACCTAACACAGCTCCTAAACTCAGCACAGCCCCTAAACCCAACACAACCCCTAAACCCAACACAACTCCTAAACCCAACACATCCCCTAAACCTAACATAACCCCTAAACCTAACACAGCTCCTAAACCCAACACAACCCCTAAACCTAACATAACCCCTAAACCCAACACAACTCCTAAACCCAACACATCCCCTAAACCTAACATAACCCCTAAACCTAACACAGCCCCTAAACCCAACCTTACCCCTAAACCCAGCACAACCCCTAAACCTAACACAACTCCTAAACCTAACATAACCCCTAAACTCTTACTCACACACACACACACACACACACACACACTCACACGCACACACAGAGACACACATACAGAGACACACACACACACTCATTCACACACACACAGGCATAAATAGCTTACATCATCTCCTTGCTAGCTGGACGAGCACTGCAGTGGGCCCAATCACTCCAGGAGCAAAACAGCCCTGTAACTCAGTCACTCGAGAGCTTCACCCAACACTTCAGGGAAGTATTCGGATGCCCAGTGGGAGATTCTTCCATTTGTGAACAACTCTGTAATCACCATCAAGGCAAAAGTTCCATCAACGATTACACCCTTAATTTCCGCACTCTAGCTGCCTCCAGTGGATGGAATGAGCCCGCTCTACTGACCACATACAGTGAACTGGTGAGTCACGTTAACACTTCAAATGTAAGTTCCTCTCCATTGTTAACCAGTTTTCTCTCACAGTACCCGCACTCCTCGACTTCATCTTTGATGTGCTCTGCCGCCAGCTACAGCTCCAAAGGGGACCATGTGACCCCAACCTCAAGATACACTCCATAATTGGCAAGCCCCTTGTCAGAGATATTATTCGTCACTGTGTGGGCCCAGTGAAACTTCAAGTTGGATTCTTGCAGAGCGAAGACATCATCCTACTGGTTCTGGAGAGCTCCACCGCTGACATTGTTTTGGGTCGTCCATAGCTCATACGACATTCCCCCATCATATCCTGGCGGTGCCCACCGCTCTGCCACAAAAGCTCCTTGGTTTCTCCTCAATAACACGGCTTATGCTGCCTTCATGTGCTATCGGATTTATCCTACTTCCAACTTCTTAAGGGGTAATTACGAATACGTCACATTCAAGTGCTTTGTTGTCAGAAAAAAACTTTCATTCAAATATATTTCATGAGGAACAATTGTTTTGACACCATAAAATTTTTTACTAAATGCAAACAATTTTTACATGCATCAAATGGTTGCTGGTATACATAAATGAATGTGACCAAAACGGTAAGCGCTAACAATGCTGTATTTAGAAAAATGAATAAAACCTATCATTCACTACAGATACTGTACTCTCCTCTGCAATGGTGAAAGTCTCAGAGTTTCCCATTTGTAATTATGACTTGAGGAGTCATTCATGTGCAATTTTGAGTGGGAAGCTCGTGTTTATGATCATTCCGATGGCACATGAAGGCACCGTTAATGTGATCATGTAAACACATATGCGGCGTTCTAAGAGTGTGCACGTGTGTGGAACAGACTGAATAACAAATGTCATAGGAATACGCCCAACAGTGGGAAAAGCACATTATAAACTATACCCATTTACAAACAACACTGTAAAATATCGACGGTCCCTCACATTTGTGTATATGTGCTCAAGTACACCGGGGGAATCCCAGAGTTGAAGTAAGAGGGAAACACTATTGAAGTGCTGCAGGTCATGATGGAAAGTTAAGGAAACAATATAGCAAAGCAATGGAGAATAAAACAGTGAAGTCTTCCTCCGATCCAATGTTTGTTATTTACACAAGCGTCTCGGGGAAATTACGTTGCCCTGGAGAAAGCTGCTAGCTGACCGAGCCGAACGTATACATGAGTAAAGAGTACGCCACTTATACACTGCATGTGCAGCGTTGAGGCAGGCAAACAGGAGCCGATGTTTTGGAGAAACCAAGTGCAGTTTAATTATGTGACAATAAAACAGATACAAGAACCACACTGAAAGACAAGACTTAACTATGACTTGTGTGAAAAGCGCTATACAAATAAAAATAACTTGAACTTTCTCAAATAATTGAGACGCAACTTTTGGAGAGTGTTTGTGCATGTCTTTAGCTTGCTGTGTTGAACAGTGAAAAGAGTCAGTGTTGTTTCAGAGAACTGTTTTATATATAGTTCTTTAATACACCGCTTCCGGTCTCCTGCGTTCAGATGCGTTTGAAAGGAGTGTGAAGAGTAGTGTGAACGCCCCTTGAGGTGATGTTCACATTAAACATGTTTTGCATCTGTTCGTGCTGTTTATTTCCTACTTGAGGAAGTCATGTCTCATGTCTCATGTCTCATGTCTCATGTCTTGTGGAGGAGCCGCACGTTTTTCTAGAAGCTTTTAGAGGTTGGGAATAAATAGTCATAATTAGCCGTCACTTTAAATATCAAATTTAAATAATTTATAATTTCACTGTTATTGTTCAATAAAAATAAATGTTCAAATTGCTTTTTTTTCCAGAATTTCCTGTTCGGTGGAAATAATTCTTAGTGCAGAGCTCCAGACTGCAATTTTTCCTAACAGTGTGATTAGTGTCGTTTTTTTGTTGTGTATGGGAAATATCAAACAGCAAACAATAAAAATAGCTTAAAATGTTAGGACACATCCCCTAACCTAACCCTAATGACCCTTATTTTTGAGCCCTAACCTTTGAGCATGTCAAAGCTCTCACAGTGTGAAGTCTTTGAAGGGAACAAGGACGATCACTTCTGAATGGACACACACGTACACAGCTCTACGGGAAGCGTGGCTTGGTCACCGATTCGGCATTGATTATTTTTTAAACCTCTGTGAAACCCCCTAATGTGTCAGTGATTAAACTAGTTTAAAAAAGGCTTTGTTAATGTTCAGATGACTGTTTTAATTAATAAAAACTCATTCCCGCTGTCAAAGTACTTTAATTTACCCCAACATAAAAAAGGTCTTAATGTTTACAGATTACTTTTGTGATACGAGTACGTTTACAAAATTTTAAATGACAAAATGTGCATTTTTATTGGAAATGTACTTATTTGTAATATTATTTGTTTTTGTCCATATGTGACCACGTCAGCTGTGATAATCATAGGATAATCATTTTAACATAAAAGTACCAAGAGGAAGAACATTTATTCCATTCTTTACTAACAAAAAGATCTCCATTTTTAAAAATGCATTACATTTTCCTTGATCTTTTGTCATTGTAGTATAAAAACATCGCGTAAGTTTCAGAGGTGAAAAGTGCATTTATTTAAACCAAGCTGCAAAATCTCGTCTGGAATTTGTGGAACTTGTGACATCACAAGGAGCAAACACATCTGCATATGACATCAGCAGGACATCCAAACCTATTTTTCATCATTGCACCCTTAGCCCCGCCCACTGGTGCTCAGTCAGTCACATGGGTGAAGAGGTGAGAGATGAACCTGTCATGGGAGATTCATCCAAAGTGGACTTACACAAGTCACCTTCATGTGCCTGTCTGGATTTAAATGTTTTCTATGTGCATAGATGAACGGTTCTGACCATTATCATACATCTCGCAGTGCCTTTAAAAGACGCAATATCAAGAGAACAAAAGTCTTTTGTGAACATGCCCTCGACGGACATCTTCATCATGTGTTCAGAACATCTCAGCGAGGATTGTGTGTTTTGGGCTCATATTATGAACATGTGAACCAGTCACAGAAACTGTTTTTGACAGATGATGCAGTTAAAACTCGATTGCACTGGAAGTCCGTAAGTAACAATTTATTTCATGAGTATTTGATGCCGTGAGTGTTTGATAGTTCATGTGCTGATTGAGTGAACATTTGAATATATTCAGATGAAATGTGTTGCATGTGCGTTATATGTTAATCCTTAAATTTAGTTTTAGAAATGTTGTGGTCTTGTGGCGTTTATTATTTCTTGGGATTGTGTTTCAAATATGGCTGTATTGGAAGGGCTGCATGACATTAGCCAATCACAACAGTGGGCATTTACATTGAAGTCTTAAAGGGCCAGACATCTTAAAACCGAACATTTCAGACAGAGGGCCAGAGACAGGGTGGAAAATTAATATATATGAAGACATTATGACAGTTTTTGTGCAAAATCTATATTACCCTTATAAGTGAACCTCAGGGAAGATAATACAATTATTGAAAAAAAAAAAAAAGGGGACCTTTTCGACAGGTCCAGACCTCAGCTTGGTTCCATCCAGACCGCGAGACATCAAGTGATCAGCGCGACAAAACAACGGAGCTGTACAGCGCAAGCACTCGGACGCAGATCTTTCAACGCTGTATCCTCGAATACTTTAAACTACAAAAGGCCAGAGTGCCTTTAAACTACAACAGTTTTTATTCATCTAAAATTTGCTTTATTAATCAGCTTGTTTCCAGCATTTCACAAACAGATTATTTTTGTGAAAATTAAAAGGTCATCTCTGGCATAAATGTCAAGGAAAAATATCCAAAAATGTGATTTTACTAGTAGCATAGTGATCTCATGACAATGTTTGGCCAACTCGCCTTTAGCTAACGGTTGTTAAGCTTCACTATTGTGCTGTACATTGTTTGTAATTGGTAGATTTTCATTCAGACTGATTCCACTGAACTCCCAAACAATATATTTCCTTATATTGGCCTCCTGTGCTGCTTGAGGACCTAAAACATTCATATGGACTGTTCTCATTCAGCTTCAAAATGAACCATTGATTTTATCTTTTAATATTAATAACAAAGTGCTCTTGATTAATGAACTCATTTAAATATGTTAATCTTTTGGTAGAAGATACCCAAACTCCAGTACTTTTGCTTTATCTCTTTGGCCCCAATGTCCTAACCCTTTTACAAAGTACTGTTACTGCTAATTTGGAAATGTACAATTAGGCCTACTATTTAAACACAATTAGCATTGCTTATGTCATTTCATAGCTATACTGACTACTGACATCATGGACCTTTTCTGGGAAGGAAATCTAGAGACAGAAACTCTTGGGATTTAATTGAATACCCGTGCACTATACAGACATCTTTGACCACATTCATGTATCTCGCCGCTTTTAAAACACGCAGTGTGAAGTTGGGAAGCAATCTCTTCCATTCGGCTGCTGCATCTTGTTGTTTTGAGCACAATCGTGTCATGGACACGTGCTTTCGCACATCTGTGCTATTTTAATTGTTGGTGTAAGTATGCACTAGATGGACGTCTTTGACCGATCTGATGTGTTTCCGGTGATATATGTCATAATATGACTCAAGCTTCGCAAAGGAACTGTTATTGTAGGACTCGATCACAAACCGTGAGTAAACAGTTTCATTCATGAATATTTCAGATGTCAAGACTATTTGAACAGTTTAATATATTCGGATGCAATGTGTTGGATGTGCGTTATGTGCAACCCCTGAAATATAGTTTTATAATGTTGTGGTGCTTGTTCATTCTCTTCCAATTGAGTTTCAAATATGGCTGATTTTGAGCCAATCAGAACAGTGGGCGTTTACATTGAAGTTTTAAGGAGGTGCTTAGACGGGGACTGGGTATCTCCGCGTGTATTGACGCTGACTATCACACCTGGAGTCGTGAGACTAAATCCAGGGTGTGCTGAGTGACTCCAGCCAGGTCTCCTTAGCAACCAAATTGGCCCAGTTGCTAGGGAGGGTAGAAGTCCTCCGCCAATTGGGAATTGGGCGTTACACATTGGGGAGAAAAAAAAAGAGGTACTTAAACCAAAACAGAGTGTTTCAGACAGAGGGCCAGAGACAGGGTGGAATATGATCTTATATTACTCAATGGACTGTTTTGGTGCAAAAAAAAAAACAAAAAAACCCTTTCCTATCATTATCAGTGGGTCTCAGGGAAGAAAATAACTGATTAAAAAGAGCATTTTATGACCCCTTTAATGAGCTTTAATGAGTGCCTGTGCACATGACTGAGGTGATCTGGATTTGTGCAGAAAGTGAAACTAATAAAAACTCTTTTGCTCCTTTTGTCCAGTGATCATGAGAGGTGCCATTGAACACAGGCTGCGATCTCCCCAAATGTCTCTGAGATGAGAGGTGTGATGTGATGCTTCACACTCTTGTGAACTCTTCAGATGTTTCTGTTTCATCATCTGTTGAATGGGTGAGTTTGATCACTGAGATTATTGATCCGTTTATTGAGTTTGTTGCACATTATTCCTCACAGAGTTCCAGCGAGTGTTTGGAGGCGGAGTGACTCACGGACATTCATTCATTCATCATATAAAAGCCGCTGAAGATCGGAAGGATTCACTCACTCTCACTGTCACGGTATTCATCGATCTGCGTGACATTATTGATCATGAATACCGTGAAGGCGCTGAAGAACGCGGTGGTGTGTTTGCTGATTTTACCGCGTTTCCTCGTCGCGGCGCTCATGTTGTGGTGTCTTGACTTTCTGTGCGTGAGGAAGAGAGTTTTATTCCACCTGAAGGATCACTGTGAAGAAGGTGATGATGATGATGATGATGATGATGATGAAGACCCTCCGCTCTGCATCTCCGATAATAATCGCATGTTCAGTTGGGAGTCTCTGAAAGCGGTCTTCCACGGACACAAACTGGACTGGATGAAATCCGCGGATCTCGGGCTCGACGCGCCGAATAGTGAAGTAGTTCAGCTCGCCGACTCGAAGCCCAAACGGATCTTTGACTTCGTCCGGGACAACAGGCCGCTGGTGCTGAATTTCGGCAGTTGCAGCTGACCGCCGTTCATGAAGCGTCTCCGGGCGTTCCGGCGACTCGTCCTTCAGTATTCGGACATCGCCGATTCTCTGCTGGTTTACATCGAGGAGGCGCATCCGTCAGACGGATGGATCAGTTCCGACGCTCCGTATCAGATCCGCAAACACCGGAATCTGGAGGAGCGCGTGCTCGCGGCGCGGCTGATGGAACGGAAGGTGCCGGGATGCGTGATCGTGGCGGACAGTATGGAGAACTCGTCCAACGGCGCGTACGGAGCGTTCTTCGACAGACTTTACATCGTTCAGGACGGGAAGGTGGTTTATCAGGGCGGGAGAGGACCGGAGAGTTACCGGATCTCTGAGATCAGACTCTGGCTCCATCAATACCGAAAGCGTCTTCTCGAACCTGCCGTGATTCCGGTGTCCATCAGAGAGTTTTAACGGATTTAAGAGCATGATCACGTGACGGTCTCGTGCGTTTACAGATTCAGCTATAGATTATTATTATTATTATTATTATTATTCTCCCGTATTATTTGTGAAGGTCGATTTGTAAACGGTTCGCAGCCAGAGATCGGCTCTGATGTGTGAATACCGGAGAATCACTTTGTGTTTTATCAAAGTCCGTTTATAATAAATATTTCAGCAGAAGTTTGTGGAAGAAGTTTTATTATAAAGAGGATTATACATTTACTTTTGCTTGACA
>JAVLUX010000013.1:45867500-45897500 GCA_032164185.1 Moxostoma hubbsi
CAGATGGCCTCATGATGACGCATAATCAGACTGGTGTCATCTCAGGTGACCTCTAGACGAGTCGGAGTTAGATACTAACATCACATTCATGAACTAGAAATAATCTTCAAATCTTTATTTGAATATGTTAATGTGATGAATGATCCAGACGCACACAATGATCTTTCAGTGGATTCAGTCCTGATGATGCGACCCCTGATGGTGTTTGTCTTGGCAAGAAGATGTTTCCCACTGTGGGTTCAATCTGTCGCTTCTGTGACGAGTTCTTTATTATCAGCGATCGTTTGCACTGAATGTGTGCATATTATTATGTGAATGAATGAATGTGTGCATATTATTATGTGAATGAATGAATGTGTGCATATTATTATGTGATTGAATGAATGTGTGCATATTATTATGTGAATGAATGAATGTGTGCATATTATTATGTGAATGAATGAATGTGTGCATATTATTATGTGAATGAATGAATGTGTGCATATTATTATGTGAATGAATGTGTGCATATTATTATGTGAATGAATGAATGTGTGCATATTATTATGTGAATGAATGAATGTGTGCATATTATTATGTGAATGAATGAATGTGTGCATATTATTATGTGAATGAATGAATGTGTGCATATTATTATGTGAATGAATGAATGTGTGCATATTATTATGTGAATGAATGTGTGCATATTATTATGTGAATGAATGAATGTGTGCATATTATTGTGAATGAATGAATGTGTGCATATTATTATGTGAATGAATGAATGTGTGCATATTATTATGTGAATGAATGAATGTGTGCATATTATTATGTGATTGAATGTGTGCATATTATTATGTGAATGAATGAATGTGTGCATATTATTATGTGAATGAATGAATGAATGAGTGCAAATGATTATGTGAATGAATGTGTGCAAATGATTATGTGAATGAATGAATGTGTGCATATTATTATGTGAATGAATGAATGTGTGCATATTATTATGTGAATGAATGTGTGCATATTATTATGTGAATGAATGAATGTGTGCATATTATTATGTGAATGAATGTGTGCATATTATTATGTGATTGAATGTGTGCATATTATTATGTGAATGAATGTGTGCATATTATTATGTGAATGAATGAATGTGTGCATATTATTATGTGAATGAATGTGTGCATATTATTATGTGAATGAATGAATGAATGAATGAGTGCATATTATTATGTGAATGAATGTGTGCAAATTATTATGTGAATGAATGAATGTGTGCATATTATTATGTGAATGAATGAATGTGTGTATATTATTATGTGAATGAATGTGTGCATATTATTATGTGAATGAATGAATGTGTGCATATTATTATGTGAATGAATAAATGTGTGCATATTATGTGAATGAATGAATGTGTGCATATTATTATGTGAATGAATGAATGTGTGCATATTATTATGTGAATGAATGAATGTGCGCATATTATTATGTGAATGAATGAATGTGCGCATATTATTATCTGAATGAATGCGTGCATATTATCTGAATGAATGAGTGCATATTATTATCTGAATGAATGAATGTGTGCATATTATTATGTGATTGAATGAATGTGTGCATATTATTATGTGATTGAATGAATGTGTGCATATTATTATCTGAATGAATGTGTGCATATTATTGTGTGAATGAATGAATGTGTGCATATTATTATCTGAATGAATGTGTGCATATTATTGTGTGAATGAATGAATGTGTGCATATTATTATCTGAATGAATGTGTGCATATTATTGTGTGAATGAATGAATGTGTGCATATTATTATCTGAATGAATGTGTGCATATTATTATGTGAATGAATGAATGAATGAATGTGTGCATATTATTGTGTGAATGAATGAATGTGTGCATATTATTATGTGAATGAATGTGTGCATATTATTATGTGAATGAATGAATGTGTGCATATTATTATTCTGTCCTTGGCAAAAAAATAAAGAGCCAGAAATTCTTACTGGTAGAATTAGTCCTTTTTGGTTCTTGATAGCTCCTGGGTGTGATAGGCCAATGCTATGTTGTCAACCACCCAGTGGGAAAGCCTCTGTTTGGAGACAGCGTTCCCTTTCCGCTGTCCACCAAAGCAGACAAAGAGCTTCTCAGAACGTCTAAATCTCTGCGTGCGGTCCAAATAGATACGCAAAGCACATACCGGACACAGCAATGAAGGGGCTGGGTCTGCCTCCTCCCGGGGCAGCGCTTGCAGGTGCACTACCTGGTCTCTGAAGGGAGTCGTAGGAACCTTGGGCACGTAGCCCGGTTGTGGTCTTAGGATCACATGAGTGTCTGCCGGACCGAACTCCAGGCAGGTGTAGCTGACAGAGAATGCTTGCAGGTCCCCGACCCTCTTGATGGAGGTGAGCGTGATCAGGAGGGCCGTCTTTAGGTAGAGGGCCTTGAGTTTGACTGATTCTAGCGGCTCTAAGGGGGGGTCTCTGAAGGCCCAAGAGGACCACTGAGAGATCCCAGGAGGGGAACAGGCTTGGCCGGGAGGGATTCTACTTCAGGGCGTAAAGTTGCCTGGTAGAGGGAGATCTGGCTTGATTGATTGCATCCACGAAAGCAGGTGGTAGGCCAGCTAGATCTTCTGCATCCCATCCAGGGGCCAGACATGGATGTTCCAGAGGTCTGGGCGCGGATGCCAAAGAGTGCCCCGTCCCTGAGAAAGAAGGTCCTTCCTCAGAGGAAGTCGCGAGGAACACGAGATCCGTGGGACAACAGTCGACGGACTGGAGGCAAAGGGTCTGCGTCCAATGTGCCGGGACTGTTGAGGTGTGGCACCTGCATGCCATGAGAACGGCATTTGCGGGCCAGGTGACCCAGAGACAGAGGAAATTGGTCTTTTATTGAGAATGTGGGTACCACATCCTGAAGGGGGTGTGGCAAAGTAAATAAACTTAACTGAGGATTCTCCTCCCGGCCCTCCACCGGGGGATGGAGTGGTCTGCTTGCCAGCTCTGGAGCAAACGTCTCGGTCTCTGGGTCATCCGTCTCAGGAATGCTTGGGAGCCTTCCGGGTCCTAGAGGGGGTTCGTGAGACGGAGGGCATGCGCTTCCTGAGGGGCACTCAACGCTGGGGCTGAGATCTGTTACCTTCATGGTTCTGAGGGCGAGATCGGTCGCTGAGCGCAGTTCCTGTAGCAGGTCGGGGTCAGGACTTTCCATGTGCAGATCTTTAAATGCCTTGGCCTGGTGGACTTGCAGAAGGGTGGGTGGTTCACGAGGGCATACCCGGCAAAACCGAGCCTGCTGCCATCCCCAAATTGCCTCCATTGCCAGCCGAGTCGTCCTCAATCCCGTGGGAAGGAGCAACATGGGGGGGCGGCTGGAGTGGCATTCCTTCTTAGGAAGGAAAGCCGCAACTGCAACGTTGCCATGGTAAGGTTCTCGCAGTGAGAACATGAACCATCCACAAACGCTGCCTCGGTGTGATCACGGCCCAGACACGAGGCAGCGCCTGTGGCCATCAGGAACGGAGAGAACTTGACCGCATCCAGGAACTACACAGGGGCGGAAAGGCATCTTTATAAAGACGCGTCCTGTAAAGGACATTCAATGCCACTGTGTACTGCTCTATTAGAGAAAAATACTCTTTTAGGGAAAATTTCTCTTTTAGTAGCGCTGTCGATGCGCCCAGGGGCAAAGCTGCAGAGGAGAAAGCCGCTGATATGTGCCATAGATCCAACAGCATATGCTCTTAGAGATGAGAGGAAACAGACTGTGACTCGCTGCTCACACTACCGGTCGGTTCCAAAGAAAATTTCTGAATGAACAGATGCATTTCCCTCCCTATATACCCATATGTCCGGGGGTGGGACATGCAAATTCTGTCTGCCAATTTCTCATTGGCCTTTTCTCAAAGTTCAGAGATGCATAAGGCTCTCAAGAGAGACCCCTAGTGTTGCTTCTTCGACACAATGTCGAAGTGAGCGACAAACGGGGAACTTTAATTTTTAGGTGAACTACTTTAACTGGTGGCTCTTTATTTTGGAGGATTTCAAATAGTAAGATAATCATTTAAAGGCACTTTCCATTCCTTTTATTGAAAATTGATTTGACCTTATTGTTTACTTTGCATAATGTGCCTAAAATCCCCCCCCTAAAATTTCTCTTTATTTCTCTGGTGAGAGCATCTATGCTAGCTCTTTTCGCATGGGCCATACTGAGTTAAGGCAACAGAACAGTTTGCAAATCTGTAACAAAATTTGGATATTTTGTTCAAACTTTTAAGAATGAAGTGAGAACAGCAGTCTGTGTATCTCAGTAAGTATTGCCGCTGACTATCACACCTGGAGTCGTGAGTTTGAATCCAGGGCATGCTGAGTGACTCCAGTCAGGTCTCCTTAGCAACCAAATTGGCCCGGTTGCTAGGGAGGGTAGAGTCACATGGGGTAACCAAATTGGCCCGGTTGCTAGGGAGGGTAGAGTCACATGGGGTAACCAAATTGGCCCGGTTGCTAGGGAGGGTAGAGTCACATGGGGTAACCAAATTGGCCCGGTTGCTAGGGAGGGTAGAGTCACATGGGGTAACCAAATTGGCCCGGTTGCTAGGGAGGGTAGAGTAAATTGTTGTCAGTTACAGTTGCCATGATTGGGAACAAAACAAAAGCAGTTTTTAAGAACCACATTATTTACAGATATATATATATATAAATAAAATGCAGAACAAGAAAAACTTTTATCTGAGTCATTAAAAAAAGTGAAAAGATTTCTTTACAGTGATGCCGAACAATTGATCCTCTTTGTTGTTGTTTGTTGAGTTATAATCCTTTAATTTTGGGTATGCCACTGAAACAGTAAATCTTTAAAAACACCTCCAGAGCTTAAAGGGTTAAAGTAGATTAAAGTAATAAATCATAAATTACTTGTTTAGGAATAACACAATAATATAATGCACAACACTTAATAATGACGTGTGTCTGTTCCTCACACAAAGCTGTAAAAACACATTCATTCGTTTTGGAATTTAGAGCACAAGTCCAATGGAGATCATCAGTTAAACATTCTGCTAAACATCTTCCACTGAAGGCAGTCACTCTCAAAATTTTCATTTTTAATGAACTTGAATGTAAATGTGATTCTGATTCAGCGTCACTGATCTGTGAGATCCTGTGATTGTAGATGGACATCATATGAGCACACAGAGTCCTCTAGTGGTGAACAGATTATTCATGTACAAATAATACGATGTACTGTTAGAAAAACTGATCATCACTGTAAACATGAACTATATCATATCTACATGAACAAAAACTATCAGGTTTAGTCTCAAAATGCCTTGTTTGAAATTTGTATCATTTTTGAGAATCTATTTTCCCATTATAATTCCAACATCATCTCATTTTAAGTAAAACCACATTGTCATACTTTAAGAGTCGACGATATAAAGGAAGCTTGAACTGGACAAGAGTATTCTTACTACATGGCAGGTTGGGGCAAGTTGTCACACGTATTTTAAATGTTTTCATTTTCACAATTTATTAATTAACACAATGGATTGATATTTTTGTAAGTTACTTTTAACATTAATTTATTCATTACTCGATAGAACATAAACAATTACAGACTAATAAAGAAAATGTGTACAGAACAGAACGTGCAAACTAATAGAAAATATGATTAACATTCAATTATTTGTTTCCTGTAGTACACACACACACACACACACACACACACACGCGTGCACACACACACTCACAACACACACACACTCTCTCACACAGACACACACACACTCTCAGACAGACAGACAGACACACACACACACACACACACACGCACACACGCACACACAGACACGCGCGCACACTCACGTGTTTACTACAGAATCAAAGAAAACAATTTCTTAATTTAGATGAATTCAGACAGAATTTAATATTGATTTTAATGTTTTGTGTTTCATCAACACACAATAAATTTCAATAAAAACAACGGCCGATCGCTGAAACTCACATGACGCATGTGTGTATGTTGTGTGTTTGGAACAGGAAGTGGAGATGGGTATTTTATACATTTATATACTCACATACTGCATGAATTTATTTTATAGATTAAAGGAAACAAATAAAATGATTGACAGGCAGTAAAACATACAGAAATCCAAACAACCCTATAGAAAAGAGAAGCGGTTTATAAACGGATCTGTAAGCATGCTATAGACACACACACAATGAAAAAGGTTTTAGAGTTTCAAGTTTTCAGGAAGTGCTTTAGGTAGTTTTATAAACTCAATAATTATCCAGAATGAAATGAAAAACAATCGATGTGTCGACTTCACACTGCTGCGTGTGTGTGTGCCGATGCGTTTATATCATCCGAATTCATCTGAACATTGAATCATTATTAGTGAATCACTTAAATGACATCACAGAATCAGCTGTAAAGGCACGGAGATCTTTCTGGAAAAGTGTTTCTCACTGACGATGTGCAGAATCATAATGACTCGCTTCATCTCCGATGATTCACTGATGAACAGAATCACTCATGAGATGAAAAGAAATGTTCAGTAGAATCAGCTGATGACAGAAACTCACACACACACACACACATACACACACACTCCAGGCAGCGACATTAACCGTGTGTATGTCGTGAAAACTGAAGCTGAAAACACGAGTGGCAGATTTGACCAGAATTCGTCGATTAAAGACACAAAAGTTGAACTGAAATCAAGAGTTCATGAAGTGTTTGAACTCATTCCCGAGTCCTAAAGTCAAAGTCATGATAGTTCAGGGTCTGCAGTATTCACAGATTTAACACGTTAGTCTAAAACACCACATAAGCAGAAAACATACCAATAAACTACTGAAACAGGAAGTTCATAATCATGACAGTGTTGGCACTGGTGACAGTCCTCGTGTCTCTGAAAATAAAAGATTTAGAAACGTTTGCCAGCGGTCTCTGTTCACGCTTTATTTTCTGCCCTGGATTATTGATTCAGAGCGACAGAACAAACAAGTCTCAAATAAACACAATGATGGAGCTGCATTTACAGCATGACATGTGAGTTAGTTTGTTAGTTAGCTAGTTAGTGTCCGTCGTGGTTGGTCATCATTTCTTCAGCGCGCCGGTGCGTCTCCAAGGCTTTAGTGGTGAACGAGTCCTGAGGCAGATCTGATTTACGCCTGACCAGCGGCCGATCCATCCTATGATCTCTCTGGATCTATACACACACACACACACACACACACACACACACACACACACACACAATCATGAACCAGAGCTCAAACTACTTCAAAAATCAACTCTTTTATAAACAACATATCTGATCGGACTCTTTATTCAATATAAACATCTGTTGATGATGTCAGCTGCTTTTAAGGCAGGCCGAATTGACTTCAAATCATGTGCAAGATATGAATTATAGACATCAACAATTACATTTTCACTAGTTAAATGTTAATTCTACCATTAATGAAAGTGCTTATGTTTTATATCCATTCAATATCATACAAATATCAACAACTGAATAACTAGTAAAAATGTTCATGTTTGACATCAGTAAACTGAAGAGTAACTTCAGATGTTTTTACTGCTAGTTACAATGACATTACAGATATATGGAGTTCTTAAACTAAAGTTTGGGAGGAGCTTGCTCATCTAATCTGTCAATCAACCTGCAGAGTATATAAACAGCCGCTTACATCACTCTGGCCACACCCACTTACCTGCAACAGATCTATAAAGCAAGAGACCTGGATGAAACTCCGCTGCGAAGCTTCTTCAGATAAACTCCTCAATGGCAAAAGTTAATCTACCGCACAACCGGTTCTTCTCATCATAATTACTGCGTCTCTCACAGTCAATCCATTCAATAATGATCAAAAACCTGTTTGTCTTTCATATCTATATGCAGCGCAGAGACTCTTTTCATTCTCACATGATTCAATGCTGTTGCTCAGCGCGTTCCCTCTGACACCTGCAGACATTGCTCATTATATTTCCATATTTCATTAATAGCACAATGAAGATTGCTGTAGAAGCTTTCTAACCCATGGGGATTTATCACAAACGTTTGAAATTCAAGCTTCATTACTCAAGTTTCCACATGTGGCTAATTTGTCTTTTCTACAGGAAACCTCTGCAACTGTGCCATCCTCAAGGGCACCAATATTACTTCCAGCAGGTGTCTGCGAGAGTCCATTTACATTTCTTTCACAGGATTGTATGCAGGTTTTCTTCCGCTCTCCCTATAGGTGTCTTTCCAAGACTTTACCGCCACCTTCCAAGGGATTTTGATTCAGTTGCCTACCTAGCACCACAGGGCTACGCGTTCACCCCCCTCCCCCCTTCCAATCCAGATGCAGTGAGAGCCATCCATTCGGATGTAGTGAGGGCTCTCCCTTTCCAAAGCGTCACATGATCTTTCATGTTCTTAGGTGTCAGTGGGCCCGCTCAAGGGTTAGAAGCTCTCACTCCTTCTGTGACATTGCGAGCCTTATGTTATATGATTCGCAGGTTCCTTGTCATGGAGGTAGTGGAGGGAAGTGCTTCATCTTCAAGTTCAAAAATCCTCCAGTCCGAGCTGATACTGCCGCAGCGGTGCAGCATACCTATGGTACAGGTACTATGGTACTTTGTCTAAACCTTCCACACATTGTACGTCCTTGTTCGAGGCTGCCTCTGCAAGCCAGCTGCTTTGGTGCAGTTTTCCCAGATTTAGCATTTACCCATTAATGGGGGGGTTAAACATTACACTTACACAGTTCTACTACAGCATTATTTGTCATGGTCGCATACACATCTAAGGATACAATAATTTATAAATCCCTTATGATCTATTCATGTGCTCGCTGTCCTTTATTCCAAGCATCTTTTTGGAGGGTAAATTTAGAGCTCGAGTCGAGCCTCTTCCTCAAGCCCCTCCTATGCAGACAGCCACATCTTTTTACCCTTTATCACTCAAAGATTATATGGGCAGACGAACTCGTGAACTGAAATTAACATTGCCACTAGTGAAATTTAAATCACACACAAAAAAAAAATAAAAAAAAAATATAATTTTTCACAAAATATGTAGACACCATTTCCACCTGGTATTAAGATGCGACTCTGGTGATGTCGGCAATAACAAAGTTCGGCTTCACCAGTCGGAGATCACTAAAGATAATGTTAAAGTGTGTGAACTCACACAAATTATGTCAGACACTGTAATATGCTCTGGTCCCTCTCTGCTCGTTGTAGTGATGAGGTTTATAGTAGATTAGTGTCACTGAATGGCTGGATGTCTGAGTGGTGTCTGAAGAATAAAATAGGATTTATAGACAATTGGAAGAGTTTTTGGGTTAGACCTGACCTGCTAAAGAGAGACGGACTTCATCCCTCCAGGGAAGGTGCTGCTCTCCTCTCTAGTCATTTGGCTCATAGTCTTAATAATTGATAGTATTTGACTAACAGGGGCCCAGGTCAGGAAGCAGACAAACTGGCTAATCCGAACGTCTGCTAGCTGCCTTGAGACGTCACACAGGTCACATAAACTACAACACATAGAGACTGTATCACCCAGATATCTCATAGAGACTGTGTCTGTTCCCCAATCTACCAAACACAAAACCCTCACTAAATCATTTAGAAAAAATGTGATTAAGGTTAAACTTAAAAAGAAAAAGAAATTAAGATAAACATCATATAAAGGTAGGGCTACTAAACATTATATCTCTAATTGTTAATGAAATGATTACAGATCATAGATTGGATGCGCTCTGTTTGACTGAAACCTGCTTAAACCGGATGAATATATTAGTTTAAATGAATCTACTCCCCCAGGTTATTGTTATAAACATGAGCCTCGTCTGAAGGGTCGAGGAGGAGGTGCTGCTACAATTTACAGTGAAGTGTTACTTAGAGGACAGGATATAAATGTAAGTCTTTTGAACTAATAATGCTTAATGTGACACCGTCAGATATAAATAAAAAAAATCTCTGTCGTCTTTCACCCTTGCTACAGTGTATAGATCACCTGGACCGTATTCTGATTTCCTGGGTGAATTTGCAAATTTTTTATCAAATCTTGTATTTACTGTAGATGGAGCTTTAATTGTTGGTGACTTCAACATTCACATAGATAATGAAAATTATACATTGGGATTAGCATTTGTCGATATTCTCAACTCTCTTGGAGTCAGACAAAATGTAACAGGAGCAACTCATCGTCATAATCATACACTAGATTTAATTCTGTCATATGGAGTTGATGTTGATAATATAGAAATTCTGCCGCAGAGCGATGACATCATCATTACCTCGTCTCTTATATGCTGCAATCAGTTAATGTTACTCAATCTACACCACGCTATTGTTCAGGTAGAACTATTCTTTCGACCACTAAAGATAACTTCACTAATAGTCTTCCAGATCTATCTCATACACTCAATAAGCCACAAAGCCCAGAAGAACTTGATGAAGTAACAAAAAGTATAAATGCAGTCTTCTCTAGCACTCTTGATAGTGGTCAGGTGAGACACATCACTGTTTACACCTGGGCACTTAAATGCGTCTCCTGTGAACACTTGTGATCAGATTTGAAGTGGAGGGTCTCAGAAAAAAAAAAAATCAGGTGTGGTGTTTCTCCCAGATTAGATTAATTTAATCTAAGCTCAAACTCAGAACTATCTGTTATTTTAGTGTATTAACTGTATTTTAGGAGCTTCAGGTGTTTGTGCTCGTCATCTGTGCTGATATCAGACACACTAAAGAAGATCCGTGAAGCTCTCGTGATTGTGTATCCGCTTTTTAATACTTTCCAATCAGACGGTTGTTTCCTTTTAAAGCCGCTCGTGAACGGCAAGGTTTAAACTCTTGTTTCAGCGCAGCGGTTGATTGACAGGTGAGGGGCGGTGCTTCACTGCTGCGGGGATGCATACGGGACGGATTAGCGTTTACACCTCAAATGCGATCTGGTCACATGTGTTTTAGACCCCGTTTAGACCTGTATATATGGGTGACCACATGTGATCTGATCGACCGGAAACGCATCTTAATACCAGGTGTAAATGGGGTCATAATTGTGGATATCTATAATTCATATCCTGCACATGATTAAATGTTGAAGGGGTTTGCCGTAGTGATGTACATTTTCAATCAGCTCCAGATCAACAAAAGTTTTACCTTTATGTTCAATACTTTGCTTATTGATATCAGATCATGAGAGTAAAACTAGTGAAGTATAAATGAGATCATATTATCCAGCTTTCAGCCCATATGAACGGCAGTTTAGTCTACACGGATCAACACATAAACCGTACTGGTGGAAGAAGCACAAAACAACAGAAAGAAAAATGGAAGTTATAAGCAAGAGACTGAAGATAAAGATGACAGTCCATATGAAGGATGATGTTTAGAGAGTGAATCAGTTTACTGTCAGACAAATGAACACTGATCCATGACTCCAGATGCCCATGAACAATAAATCATGTATGCAATGGTCTTATGCGTGTAGAGTACACGTGCTGAAACCGTGTTTTATGCAGTTCTATATTAGTAACACAACCGTCTGATGAGAGAAATTCACATGATGATAAAAACTCACCTGCGGGTTTGATTTCGCCAGCTTCTCTATCTTCATCCAGGCCTCCTCTCGCTCTTTTAACTTTGCCTTCTCTCTGTAATCATCATCATCGTCATCATCATCTTCATCAGTGTTTTTGTCATGAGTGTGTTGTGTTTGAACTCACTTGTTCTTCTCAGCTCTGAACTGTTGTGTGCAGTCATCAAACAGCTTCTGATTCATCTCCATGAAGAGCTTCAGTGCGTTATAGATCAAACCGTGAATCGTCCTGCGGCAGGAGATTCATTTATAAACACAGACGAAGATAATAAACTCAATCATACAGCATACTGTGCAGTATCAGAGAATCAGCAATAATCCAGATGCAAATATATTTAAGTGCATGAAATCAGGATGAGAGGTGTTCGTGGAGTCTCACTTGTTCCAGTGGCTCTTGGAGTTTCGGTACAGCGCCGGGAACATGATTGGTAAAATCTTGGCTGCGTTATCACTGATGAGGCTCATTATATATTCATTATTCCAGTAATAAAGCGCTCGTTCCGCCACCTGACATCAACACACATTACATGATCACATGACAGACATATCGAGGACTGACGTTAAATAACACACGGCTGTTCATGACTAATATACATTTGTATTTTCTTGTTGTTTAACTCTGCTCAACTATGATCTAAATCAATGTAACAAATTCAGGTTTCTTTATCTGAGCAGTACAAGTGACGTTTCCTCCATTTGCATCTGAACATACAAAATAAAAATAAAAACATTATTTTATACTCTAATTAAATTTTTCAGTTCATTTCTTTCTCATTTCTGATGTTCATTTTCTTGACATTATCGTGCATTTACTTTGAGTTATTAAATGTTAAAAATCTCTTTGTAACATTATGGTCAAGTCTGATAAAAACTGACACTTCAAATCAATTTAAAATGCTAAATTTATACAAATAATAGTTTGATAATGTCTAAATATATATCCTAATGCATATGTTGTTGTAAAATATAATATTAGTTTACAATACGTTATCAGACTACACAGTACGTGTCTACAGTCATCTACGGCTGTTACTGGCATCACATGCTTTAAAGTCATGTTATTATTGTTATTATTATTATTATTATTATTATTATATTTTTTTTCTTTATGGGGCATTTTTTCCCCCTTTTCTACCAATTTGTAACGCCCAATTACCCATGCGCTCTAAGTCCTCGTGGTGGCGTAGTGTCTCGCCTCAATCCGGGTTGGAAATTTGGAAATGGAAATAAGATCAAAATAGCCCAAAATCGCCCAAAAATGCATAATTGTACGGTTCATAATTCAGGGAAGAAGAAATCATCATTATAAAAAAAGGCCACACTGACCCTTCTGGTCAATAATGACCGCGAATACCAAAGGGACGTCTTATGTTTCAATACCACAGGAGCGTTAATATACATGATATAGTTTATAGTGTCTTGGTTGTGTATCATGTCTACCGCCCCATATGACACTCAATATAACGTGTGTGCGATAATATCAAGTTATTGCTCAAGTCTACGTGTTTTTAATTTCCAAAGTGCTATCGCAGTGACAGAAATGTGGCCATATATGATTAAATACGATGTTTGTGAAAGGATATGTAAATACAAATAATGTATTACTCCTGCATTTATTCTGAATGCAGGTTAGGTTCAACCGGTTTACATATGTTATTATTTACAGTATCTGGAGAGACAGATGGAGTAAAGATGCACATGATTAATTTTTATATGGCACATTTCTCAGCTTTAGAAGTGTGTTGAGCATGTGACCATGTGTATTCATCAACCTGTTACATGCATGATTAAATTATTCAGGCCTCTTAAAACAAGTTAAAACTGGGTTAGTCGATAGTTCAGAAAGAACCTTCATATATTTCATTATAAATCATAGATATCCCTATATGAATAGTTTTAATAACATAAAAATTATTTGACTATATAATGCTTATCAGATTAATAAAATCACATTGTTGCTCACTGAAAGCTGCTGCTGCTCAAAAGAACATGAAAGTGTGTGATGTCAAGATCGTTTCATCTATTGATCTGCTCGTCTTCTCCTGCAGTTCAATATGAGGTCAAAATGAGTTCAGCCATGTGACTCTGTAGCACAAGCTGTCGTTTGAACTTATATCTGTTAGTCAATCAGATCACTCACATGTGATATGTAAAGCCAATCGGTTCACATGGTGAAGATGATTGATCCCTTGACATGTAATCATTAGCCAGTCATCTTGCATACTCTCTCTTTGTCTAACATTTAAATGGCTCGGTTTTGCAGACAAGCCGTTTCACTTTAGCATAGCCAGTCTAAGTCACTAGTTAAATAAACTCTGGGATTTCATGGTCCAGATACACATAAGGCCATCCAGGTCACTAGACAGTTAAGCAGACCAAGGCACACATAGAAAAGTAGTGCATTAGCATTCCGGCATTTGGCACATTTAGCTAGCATGCACTCGGTGCACATGGCTCTTCGGAGCAGCAGCAGTACAAAAGTCTTGGCGATAGATCTGCTTGTGTGGGGGATTGTTTAATTGTGCGGCAGCAGCATGTCCACATGTATGTGTTCACCTGAAAGTGTGGACTGGAGACACACTTGGCCAACTGTCTGAAGAGCGGCTCCATCACCTTCACAAACTCTGACGGTTCGATGACGTCCAGGATCTCCTCCAGTTCATTGAGGAACATCACTTCCTTTGGACTGTGAGTCTTTGGCCAGTACTTGAGAAGAGCCATCACCACCTGCAGACATCACAGGCACCCTCATATCCTCTTGTACTGTAAAACCTCATGTGTGAAAATACTTCTGAAAAACTGGCAGCACTTCATTCAGTAAAACAACATTTAATTCAAGCACAAACTCAAATGGCTCCTCGTTCTAACTTTACATCTTCAGATCATCAGATATTGTCCAGAGTGTGAAGTCTTACTGGTTCTGTGAGAGTGCTGTCCTTCTCCAAGAACTGAACCACACAATACGCCAACTATACAGAAGGAGAGAAGCAGACACACGGTTCACTCAAGTCACATGTCGCCTGTCTGTGGTCGTCTCTGTTACTACAGTGACTGGGGCTTTGTGTGATATTTCAGTGAGTTTAAACATGATTATATAGTTACAGATCATATCTGCTGTCATGCATTTAATAACTGTCAGTGACATCATCATCATCATCATCATCATCATCTTTACGTGTTCAGTAACTCACCTGCGGATGATAAACGCTCAGAGATTTCACTTTATGAAGCGGCAATAACACCTTGAGTAAGAAAATCTTGTGCTCTTCTTTCAACGGTAAAGCAAAACCATTGATGATACTGTCAGACAGACAGAGAGAGAGACAGCTTCAGACTGAATATTTCCATCAAACAGACAGACAGACAGACAGACGAGTTCATTCAGAGCTTCACCTGCCGAGGATCTCTAATAACTCAGCAATTCCATTATGATGCTCCGTCTCATAAATAAACCTGCAAACACACACATCACCATTATTCACAACAACTGTGAGTTCAGACATATTTCACATCATACAAACAACACAAATGAAATAAAACTGAAGTCACGACTCACCTATAAAATATGTTATTAATTTGTTTTCTAATATAAGCTCGCAGGCCAAGAAACTTCCCGTATATTCTGTGCAGTGTTGTTTTCAGAAAGTCTCTTTCTCGAGGATCTTCACTGTCAAACAGCTCCAGCAGCTGAAGATCACAAACACGGTTAGTTCTGAACTCATGCCGCACGCATTCACAGGGAACAAAACTCTGTTTACCTGCATCACAAACTTTTGGTCAATGTACTTCTTTGCAACATTTGGGGTGAAGTCGGGCGACTCTAGAAACCTCAGGAAAAACTCGTACACCAACTTCAAGAACAAACAGAAAGATGCTTTAATGAGCAACAGGTGAAACTTCGTTCTGGTGAAATATTCAGATGACTTCATGTAAAACGCATCTCACTGTTACTATAATGCTGTTTTTATGTTAATCTCATGCATTTCCACACAAGTTACGACTTTAACTTATGTGAGAACTCATTTTCGTATAAAGCTTCTATCCCATGTGTTTAAGAGAACAAAATCGGCACTTCCTTTATTAGATGCAATGAGTCAAAACATTGATGTATGCAAGCGTTCAGCGACAGATCTCTGGAGTAGGAGTGTGTTTGGGAACTGATCGTAGACAATCATTTAGTTTTAACAATAATTAGAGCAATATTTAGTAATCAAGCATCGTGTGACCCCGTGTCCATGAATATATACTTGTAATACTGTTTTCCTGCAGCATCTCAACGGCCGACAGCTAGTCACATAATGACAAGGATCGATTCCTTTGCGTAATCCATGATGGCCGATCACGGTACAAAACCGACGGGAAGCACTCTTGCTGCGGATAAAACAATAAATCACCGCGGGAGTCTTTGGGAGGAGCTCCGCAAGGTTCACTCAGTGCCACCCGACCGCTGCCGCCATCTTACTGTGAGTGACACACGCCAACCAGATAAAGGTAACTTGGGGCTAGGCTAAAAACATCACCATCTTTAGTCATGCCATCTAGAACGATGACTGTAGCTCCATATAATTTTGACATTTCTTTGATATTTGTGGATAAATATCATAGATTTATTTCACAGATGAATGGTGACTGATACATGCAAGACAGACGAACAATTTAATTGCAATTTATTTATTTCATGATGACATCATCACAGTGCGTGGATGTTGCATTTTGGCTTCACTATATGTAACACATAATTAAAGTCATTTAAACAGACTGAATACTGTTCACAAGACTGAACTTCTGTCAGACTCAACAGCATGACATCAATTTCCGTGAAGCGCTCCTACAAAAGTGCCTCTGGTAAGAAATCTCTTTATGTTTATTCATTGAAACCTGTTTGGTTGTAAAGTCGAGAGTCTCTAGTTTTGTGTGATATGCCGCTTTAAAAAAATACATCAATTGTTTGTGCATCAAAGTAGAAAAACGTGTTATTTATTTCTATCTTCTCTATCTCATCTGTGGGTCATTCATCTTTTATCATTGAGAATTAATACATCATCTAAAAACTGATAAATGTGTCTTTCAGAGGCTTTATATGGAGTTCTGATGAAAATAAGATGCATTTCAAACTGTTCTGAGACCAGTGCAGACAGACAGCACACTGGAGGTTAAGTCATGCACTAAATAGGGAGCAAGGGAGCATCCTATAGCTCTCCTATAACTGTTCTGAGACCAGTGCAGACAGACAGCACACTGGAGGTTAAGTCATGCACTAAATAGGGAGCAAGGGACCATTCTATAGCTCTCCTATAACTGTTCTGAGACCAGTGCAGACAGACAGCACACTGGAGGTTAAGTCATGCACTAAATAGGGAGCAAGGGAGCATCCTATAGCTCTCCTATAACTGTTCTGAGATCAGCGCAGACAGACATTAAGTTTAATGATCATCAGTACATTGATTCCTCATTTATAATGGATCATTTTATTTGAACATGATTGACAGTGATTGGATGATGCTGGACGTTACTTTCAATCTGAATTAATTATGATAATTACTGATTAACATCTCAAACACATGAATAATCAACACTCCTGCAAACATAAACTATTTGATAAAAAAATCTGATTTTCTATAGATTGGTGTTATGTAGAATTTCACAAACAGTCTCGATGTCCACATATGAGGATTTTTAGGAAAATATTTGCACAAAATTTTTTTATTAGATGCTTGTAGTTGCAAATGTAAAAGGGGAATGTATAATGCACACAGCAGTCACGCTCGAGTCTCCGGAGGATAATGTGAATCTATAGTCTAATATAAACCCTATAGAAATATAATCAGTAAATGTGTTTCCATCATAGTTTATGCACAGCGAGCCTCATGTGAGCGCATACGCTCGTTATGTGCGTAATTTAGTGTTTCCATGGGAATTTACAATGTGGCAACAACATCAGTGTAAGAGTTTGTGTTTGGAAACTCTGGAGGAGTCACCTGTAGATGAGGCCACGCCGCTTCAAGAGTCGGTTCATCTTCCTCCGGGTCGAACTCGGCTCCTGTGGGGTTTGTCGACGGCGGCAGCGACCTGAACATGTTCACCGCAAACTACACACACACACACACACACACACACACACACACACACACACACACAATCATTCATAAAATAAACCATCACTGTTTATAAAGTACAAATATAACTCATATCACACATATCAACTGATTGCTATGCATTTATAATCCTTGTGCCAACATATCTGCATAACTCCTGACAGTTACATTAAATACAGCTCGAAATACATATGAATATATATGAGGGTAAGATGAGCCAGTCGTGTCTTCATCAGTAACTCTAGAGAGTTCAGGATTAGTGTTGTGTTTACAGAAGTGTTCAATCGGCTCACTGTGACATCAAACATTGGCCGCGGTGCATTATGGGTCTTAATGAGGGTAACAAACACAAACACATTAGCAAAACTACGTATTAGCACGAATTGTGCGACTTTTATTATGTGAGTAAATGACATCATAGTGACAACGCAAATGTTTGTATTTCACATAATTGAGAGTTTCTACACAAATGCATTTAAAGCGACACATGTACATGATCTGTTCAAAGAACACGCTATGTAAACTGACTCCAGATCAGACAGAAAGGAACACAAGATTCATTGTGCGGCGTTCAGACATCAAAGCTGCGTGACTCACCATGTGCACCACCTCGGGGTAGATGGGCTCGGTGATGACGTTGCGATTGTGAGTGATGAACTCGACCATCTCGCTGAGCGCCGCTCGTTTCACCTCCTTCCATTTCAGGTCACTGAGAGGATCCGACAGGAAATCAAAGAGAACGCAACACTGGCGCAACTTCTGCAGGAAGAGCTTCTCCTGCTCCGCCGGAGCCACATCTGCAACATGAAGAAGTGTGATCATCACAATCATCACAACATGTGATTCCAGCACAACACAAGCGCTTCACAATAATCACAGTCTAATCACTCGTGTTTAACGACCTTTCCAGACCATTAAAAACATTCCTGTTAATTAGGCTGCTTGGTAAATGAAGCATTTAGACAGATCGGACATCTTTAGAGCAAGATTTACTGTATAAAACACAAGAGCAGCATCTGACCATATGTCACAGCCGTGAAGGAAAATAACACATTTCCATGATTTAGTTTTTAAAAGCTCCATTTTGAAATTCCCTGATATTTCCAGGTTTTCCATGACTGTGGGAATAAGATGTGCTGTATTTTAAAGGGACAGTTCATCCAAAAAATGTCAATTCTGTCATAATTTTCTCACCCTTATGTCGTCCCAGATGTGTGTGACTGACTTTCTTCTGCAGAACACAAATGAGGATTTCTAGAAGAATATTTCAGCTGTTGGTTCGAGTAATCGAGCTTTAAATAATGAATGTCATGGAAACTCATGTCAATATATACAGTGATAAGTTGTAAATTTTGGTCTGTTTTCACCCAAAACCAATTGGATCAATTCTGAAGACATGGATTAAAACACTAGAGTCTTATGGATTGCTTTTATGCTGCCTTTATGTGCTTTTTTGGAGCTTTAAAGTTCTGGTCACCATTCACTTGCATTGTATGACACTACAGCGATGAAATATTCTTCTAAACATTTGTGTCCTGGAGAAGAAAGAAAGGCAAACACATCTGGGATGGCATGAGGGTGAGTAAATGATGACAGAATTGTCATTTTTGGGTGCACGGTCCCTTTAATGAATCACATGTTCTGTTATATAGTATTATGTGACATACATTATAATAAATATATAAATGGTGGTCAACTGAAATGGGATTTTCAATGGGGGATTCTTAAATTAGTACATTTGCCCACCAACCAGCAACAGATGATTCATAAAGAGTGATCCATAACTTTAATAACTTTATTATTTCATTAATATCTCCACAGATGATGTGTTCTTCTCGTCAAGTGTTTACAGCATCACATGATAATATTCTGCTGTTATCTGATGAAAAACACCAAAATAACCTTCAGAGGACACAGCAGCATGTGATGCTCACAGGTGTATTAATAGAGGATTTATAACATGTTGTATTTGTGCTTTAATATCAAAACAAACTGTCCTGATTTATCCACGATAGAAAAAGCAGCAGATTATTATTATTATAACGAACAAAGAGTTGCTTATTAACAATACTGATGAACAAAATAAACACACAACTCAAGGAAACATTATCTGACTTCTGTTTGTGCAAAAGGACAACAACAACAACAACACATTCTATATATGCAAAAGTATTAAAACATCCTTTGCAGTGAATCACAAACAGCTGTGAATGAAACATCATCATCATCATCATCACGTGAGCAGTTTGACGCTGATGGAGGTTATTTTCCCAAATTAATCTGATGTAAATCTATAATTACACTTAAAAGTTTTACAAAATACTCGACTGATATAAACAAATATATGAATAAACAGTTAAATGTTTAAAAACATCAGATCTTTATTAAATATGAATTAAATATGCAAACACAAACTTATAACACACATCTATAATCAACACACACACACAAATACATCTCTATTACAAGTTTGTTCAATTATTTCAAATCAGCAGATCAATCAATAATCAGCTCCAGCACAAACACACACACACACACTCACAAACTCTCTCACACACACACACACTAACTCACATTCACACACACACACACACACACACACACACTAACTCACATTCACACACAAACACACACTCACTAACTCACATACATACACACACACACACACACACACACACACACACACACTCTCTCTCACACACACACTAACTCACATTCACACAAACACACACACACCTGTATTACAAGTTTGTTCAATAATTTCAAATCAGCAGATCAATCAATAATCAGCTCACGCACAAACACACACTCACACAACACACTCACTCACTCACTCACTAACTCTCATACACACAAACTCTCACACACAAACTCTCTCTCGCGCACGCACGCGCGCACACACACACACGCGCACGCGCACACACACACACACACACACACACACACAAACTCTCTCGCGCGCGCACACACACACTCATGTCGAATGAACATTTGACAGTTTAATTTCCCTCATATGAGTTAGAATGATAGAAAAACACTGGAGCCTTTAGCTGTGACCTCACTTCCTGTCCTGTGACATCACTGCTGGAGTGAAGGAGGGGGGATGGGCGGAAGGTACTAAAGGTAAAGCTCGCTCACTCACTCACTCACTCACTCACTCTCTCTCTCTCTCTCTCTCTCTCTCTCTCTCTCTCATTCAGCGTTTGAATAACACAGTGTAACGCTTCAAATCGACAGTAAACACACACCGTGAAAACTGAAACTCAATGAAGCCACACAGTTGATCACAGTATGTACTACAGTCTCGATCACTTACCTCTGAAGTGCACTAGAGCCACAGGCGGGTACGGCCCGTTAGAATTGGGAGCGTCTACAATCATCCTGTCCATTTACTGCAGCACAACAGCCTCCATTTTAACAAAAGATCCAGAGAAAATGAAGCTGCTGCTGCTGCTGCTGGAGGAACCGACGGCTCTGTGATGTCAGCAGGCAGGAGGTAGATGATTGGTCCACTGCACCAAAGAGTGGTGACATCACAACACTGGCCGTTGAAGCAGAAGACTATTGGTTATGAAGAAAAGGAGGCGGGACTAATGAGCAACAGCCCCTCCAGCACTTGTATAAAGACTGATGTACAGCAGCTCAACACAAAACTACTGACACACACACATGCACGCTCTCTCTCAATTTAAAGTACTTTATTGGCATGATTGTGTTTACATACAATATTGCCAAAGCATTAATACACAAAACAGATAATGACAAGACAAATAATAATAATAAAATAGTAACAAATAACAATAAAGATAGAATTAAAATAAGGTGCCGGGAAATAAATCTATACACTATATAATATAAAATAAAATAAGCATTCAACAGGACATTAGGAACATAAGAGAATAAAACTACTGTGAATGAAGTACATTAAGGCAGTGATTGCTTTCTGAATTTTGCTGCAACTGATGCATGATGGTCCTCACCCAGTAACACCAGCATCTGATCTGATCTCAACCAGTAACACCAGAATATGATCTGTTCTCCCCCAGTAACACCAGCATCTGATCTCATCTCCCCCAGTAACACCAGCATATGATCTGATCTCCCCCAGTAACACCAGCATCTGATCTGATCTCCCCCAGTAACACCAGCATATGATCTGATCTCCCCTAGTAACACCAGCATATGATCTGTTCTCCCCCAGTAACACCAGCATCTGATCTGATCTCCCCCAGTAACACCAGCATATGATCTGATCTCCCCTAGTAACACCAGCATATGATATGTTCTCCCCTAGTAACACCAGCATATGATCTGTTCTCCCCCAGTAACACCAGCATCTGATCTGTTCTCTCCCAGTAACACCAGCATCTGATCTGATCTCCCCCAGTAACACCAGCATATGATCTGATCTCCCCTAGTAACACCAGCATCTTATCTGTTCTCCCCTAGTAACACCAGCATCTGATCTGTTCTCCCCTAGTAACACCAGCATATGATCTGTTCTCCCCTAGTAACACCAGCATCTGATCTGTTCTCCCCCAGTAACACCAGCATATGATCTGATCTCCCCTAGTAACACCAGCATCTGATCTCATCTCCCCCAGTAACACCAGCATATGATCTGATCTCCCCCAGTAACACCAGCATCTGATCTGATCTCCCCCAGTAACACCAGCATCTGATTTGATCTCCCCCAGTAACACAAGCATCTGATCTGTTCTCCCCCAGTAACACCAGCATATGATCTGATCTCCCCTAGTAACAACCAGCATATGATCTGATCTCCCCTAGTAACACCAGCATCTGATCTCATCTCCCCCAGTAACACCAGCATCTGATCTGATCTCCCACAGTAACACCAGCATATGATCTGATCTCCCCTAGTAACACCAGCATCTTATCTGTTCTCCCCTAGTAACACCAGCATCTGATCTGTTCTCCCCTAGTAACACCAGCATCTGATCTGATCTCCCCTAGTAACACCAGCATCTGATCTGTTCTCCCCTAGTAACACCAGCATATGATATGTTCTCCCCTAGTAACACCAGCATCTGATCTCATCTCCCCCAGTAACACCAGCATCTGATCTGATCTCCCCTAGTAACACCAGCATATGATCTGATCTCCCCCAGTAACACCAGCATCTGATCTCATCTCCCCCAGTAACACCAGCATCTGATCTCATCTCCCCCAGTAACACCAGCATATGATCTGATCTCCCCTAGTAACACCAGCATATGATATGTTCTCCCCTAGTAACACCAGCATCTGATCTGATCTCCCCTAGTAACACCAGCATATGATCTGTTCTCCCCCAGTAACACCAGCATCTGATCTGTTCTCTCCCAGTAACACCAGCATCTGATCTGATCTCCCCTAGTAACACCAGCATCTTATCTGTTCTCCCCCAGTAACACCAGCATCTTATCTGTTCTCCCCCAGTAGCACCAGCATCTGATCTGATCTCCCCCAGTAACACCAGCATATGATCTGTTCTCCCCTAGTAACACCAGCATCTTATCTGTTCTCCCCCAGTAACACCAGCATCTGATCTGATCTCCCCCAGTAACACCAGCATATGATCTGATCTCACCCAGTAACACCAGCATATGATCTGATCTCACCCAGTAACACCAGCATATGATCTGATCTCACCCAGTAACACCAGCAACTGATCTGATCAACAAACATGTGATGAGTCTTTTTTCATGATTGATAGGCTGTTTTTTAAAGTCTCTTTGTACCAAATGATGACCCCACCAGAGTCTCTTCCACGTTTCACATGTTCACAGTTTTTAAGTCATGGCAATAATATCTGTCTAATAATCTGTCTGTCTGTCTGTCTGTCTGTCTGTCTGTGTCTCTGTCTCGACCTCACCCGCGTCACAGTGAGCACAGACTCGTTCATGTTTGTCTGTGGTCACTGAGTCTGTATTTGTGGAGGATCCGTCTCTGTTTTGGATCTCTTAGAGTGTGCAGATATTCTGCCAGATTATATGTTCTGTTTAGGGCTCGATAACATTCCAGTTTGCTTTGGTTTTTACTTTCATTTTCCCAATGGTCCATATATGCATTCTTGCTTTCTTTTATGATTTGGTTTATTCTGATCTGGTTTAGTTCAGCAGTACTGGTCTGAAACTGGTGTTTGTTAGTTGTTAGTGGGTTTGTGAGGTTTCTGGTTTTAGGCTTCAGCTCTTGGGTTTTAAGGGCTTCATGTTGCAGTGTGTTTGGGGAACTCGAATTTAGGTGTGTCCAAAATTTGAGGGATGTTTTTTCAATATCTATAATTAGGGGGTATCTGCCTAGTTGGGCCCGGCATGCATTAGTAGGTATTCTTCTCTGAACTCTTCCAATGTTTCTACAGAATTCTGCATGCAGGGATTCTATGGGGTGTTTGTCCCATCTCCAGTAATCTGCCAGACAGACCCCAAACCTCACATCCGTACAGAGCAATAGGCATTATAATACTATCAAAGATCTTACACCAGATTGTTACAGGAATGTCACCTTGGGTAAATGTGCCCTTAATAGCATGAATGCTCTTCTAGCTTTCTCCTTTAGTGCATTCACTGCCAGACCAAAACCCCCTGAAGCACTGATCTTTAGACCGAGGTAGTCGTAGTGTCGGGTGTGTTCTATTGCAGTGTTCCCCAGAGTGAATGTGTATCTGCTGTCCTGTAATCTGGCTCTTTTCTGGAAAATCATAATTGTAGTTTTTTCCAGATTGACTGTCAGGGCCCAGTTCTGCCAGTATTTCTCCAGCAGGTCCAGGTGCTGCTGTAGCCCTTGTGCAGTAGCTGACAGCAGCACCAGATCATCTGCATAGAGAAGACATTTAACTTCTGGATGATTTAGAGTAAAACCGGGTGTTGCAGATTGTTCCAGTAGCACTTCTGACTCATTAATGTAAATGTTGAACAGAGTTGGACTCAAACTGCAGCCCTGTCTCACTCCTCGCCCTTGAGTGAAGAATTCTGTTCTTTTATTGCCAGTTTTAACTGTGCACCTGTTGTCTGAATACATAGATTTGATAGTGTCGTACATTTTACCCCCAATGCGTGATTGTAGAATTGTATAATATAGACCATCATGCCAAATGGAATCGAATGCTTGTTTAAAATCAACAAAGCATGCATAAAGTTTGCCTTTGCTCTTTTGATGAACGTGCTGGTTGACTATCGTGTGTAGCGTGTGAATGTGGTCGGTGGTGCGGTGGTTTGGTAGGAATCCAATCTGACTGTTACTCAAGACATTGTGCTTGGTAAGGAAGGCCTGTATCTGGGCGTTCAGGATACTGCAGAAAGTCTTCCCCAGATTGCTGCTCACACAAATGCCTCGGTAGTTATTGGGGTTTGTCTCTTATATAATGGGTGTATTAAGCCCAAACTCCAGGTGTCGGGATAATAGCCCGATTGCAGAACCAGATTGAAGAGTCTCCTGCATTCCTGCTGGACTGTGCTTCAGCATCTCTGTTCTGATGTTGTCTAAACCACATGCCTTTCTGGGTTTTACTTTCTGAAGTGCATCTGCCAATTCTGCTAATCTGATAGTCTAAAGGGTTTTGGTTATATTTTATTGAAGATTCCAATTGATTCAGTTTATTTTGCATGTTTTTCTGGTCAGGTGTGAGATTTTCTGGAGAAATTTCTTTGAATAAGTTTTTAAAATAGTCTTTCCATTATTCTCCATGTTGTATGGCTGTGTCCTGACTGTGTTGTTAATTCAGACTGTTCCATTTCCCCAGAACTGATTATTATTAATTGAGTCTTCAATTTCATTAAGAGTGTGATTTAGGTGTTTTTGTGGCATATTGTATTTTTATATCCCAGAGTGCTTCACAATAGTTTTGTCTGGTTTCAGATTTGTGTGGCTCTCTGTGTTTTTGGTTTGAGATCTGTCTGAGTAGTTTTCTTTTAATTTTACATTCTTTATCCAACCAAATTTCATCCCCAGTTTTAAATTTAGTTTTCTTGTTTGTACGGAGTAAATTTGCTTTGAGCACCTTTGATAAATGTCATTTATTTGTTGTATTGCGGAATTTACGTCGATCTTGTTAGCCATAAACCATGTTGTTTGAAATTGTTGTATTACAATTTTATAAAATGTCAAATCTAGGTTCAATACAATTGTATATAAACTGATAAAGTAGAGTAGATTGCATTTAGCATTTGAGGTACAGATGATGATTATATCAGCTGTTAAACAGAGTTTTCCAGCAATAGATTCCTGCCAGTCCTGTTCTCTCTATTGTAAGTTAAATTAGTCAGATTACTGAGACTCTCACCCTTTGTCTTTAATGGCTCTTGGAGCCCCAGTCGTTGAATAGTTAGGCTGATTGGATTAGCATCTATGCATCTGAATAGTTAGGCTGATTGGATTAGGATTGGTAGCAATCTAGAGACTAGGGTGGGTTCCAAAATCTGTATACTTCATTTGCATGCTTTGCTTAAGGTCCTCACCTAGGTGCTATGTCTCCATTTGTAAGCCCTGCCCTCTTAATGTGTATATAAACTACAATGTAAAGCTCCCTTAGTCAGACTTGATGACCGCAGCTACCGACAGCTCGTGTTCTCAATAAAGAATCCTGCTGAAGATACAACCAAGTCTCCTGGTCTTCGCTTCTGAGTTTCCAACAGTTTTGGTACAGTGACCGGGATAGAGCTACTCACCTGAATCCAGAGTGAAACTTCAAGCTCAACAAAGATCTGACTGCGTTCCAGACTGAGTCTTTCTGTACAACCAAAGGTTGGTGAGTGCAACTCTATCCAAAAGAACCTGTAAGATCAGTACAAATTTGTTATCCTCTGCGCCGTCAGAGAAGAGTTAACAGACAGCTGTAGGGTTTGGTTAACTAAGTTATCCTCTAAAATGTTCTTTTAGAGATGAAAGTTATCCTCTGTTCAGGCAGGGAAGATTAGCATTACGTGTTAATATTGGTTATCCTCTGTTCAGACAGGGAAGATTAGCGTAAAGTGCTAGTAATTTGTGTTTTCCTTTGCTCTGCCAAAGAAGGTTAACAATAGTTGATCTACAAGTGTACCCTCTGTTGATCAGAGAAGTTTTAGTGTTTTTGATTGTGTGATAACAAAGAAACTCACAAAATGTTTAGAAAAAATGCTAGACTGATCCCCACAACTGAAAAAGGTGGTCTTGCGACTCCTTTGTGGTCAGATAGCGAATTTAAATCACTGTTAGGAGTACAAATGAACCTAATAGTCACTGAGAAATTTAGACAAGAACTAACTCAGAAAAATTAGATTCATCCAGACAAGAATTGGTCGGTAGATGAGTGTAAAATGGTACTAGGAGCAAGTATTCGCAAGAACAATGTTAAAGGCATCTGTTGCCACAGAGAATTTGGTTTAGCACTATCTAAACAACAGTCTCAGCGTAACTCAGAGCTAGAGAAACAGAATAAAGAGCTCCATGCTAGAGTTTCCTCTTTGACTAAGAAATTAAACCGCAACAAAGCTGCAGAAAAAACTGATGTGGAAGAAGTTAATCAGCCTGATAACAATTATCCTGACTTACAAGCTTTCTTCGAAAAAGATGTAGCCATCCAAACAGTAACTGATGAGCCTGTATATTCAGTAAAGGTATGTGGTGCTAGGAGAAGATCTCAGGGAATTGAGGGAACTGAAAGTGTTCCTCCCAACTCTTCTGTTGTCCAAATACAAACTGTTGCCAAAGCACTAGGACCTAAAGATATAGAGAGACTATCCCAGAGCTTACCCTCAGCATGCACAAATTTTTCTGAATTTAGAAGAGCATTGATCAGCAAAATGCGTCTCTACGACATGTCGTTGGCAGAAGTTACACAGCTGATGTCACAAATTCTAACTGAATCTGAATTCAACAGTTCTGTGTCTGCAGTTACTTCTGAACTACAACATGCCAGTAAAGGTGATTTGAGAGAAGGTATTTTGAAAATTCTAAAGAATATCATGGGACCCAAAATAGACTGGTCCAGAATCACTAACTGTGATTACTAAGTGCTTATCTTTCCCTAGAAGTTTAAAGTAAAGATGAAAGACTCTTTGAAATTACAATCAAAATATGTTTTGAAAGGGAACTGGTTAAGTACACTCACGGTCCTGAATGTTACATTATGGCAATGTGCTCCAGTCACGAACCCATCCTCATGTATGATGTCTGCAATGACTGAAGTTGTGTTAGAAGATGAAGGAGAAATGACTCACGATGGTGTACGCTTACATACACACCTACGAGTGAAGCAAAAGAAAGTCCCATAGAGAATTCAGAATTTGCGTTGTTTGTTGATGGTTCAGCTCAAGTCATTGAAGGTAACAGACGAGCAGGTTATGCAGTAACGTCCACCACTGAAGTGGTATTTTCAGGTCGTCTTCCAGATCATTTTTCAGCTCAAGCTGAAGAACTAGTAGCCTTAACTAGAGCATGCACGCTAGCTTCAGGATCGGTTGCAAATATCTACACAGATTCCAGGTATGCTTTTGGGGTAATTCATGATTTTGGTGTAATTTGGCAAAGCAGACAGTTTCTAACTTCTGCTGGATCCCCCATCAAGCATGCTGGATTAGTGAAAGATCTAATATTTGCCATGAAACTTCCAAAGAAATTAGCAGTGATCAAAGTGCAAGCACATCTCACAACTAATACTACGGAAGCTAAAGGTAATGCTCTTGCTGATGTAGCGGCTAAACAGGCTTGTTCCTATGCAACTGTACAAGTGTGTTCAGGTAGTACAGCACAGGAGACCATTCTGCCTCCTGAATCAATGATTGATCTGTACAAAGACGTTCCTCTATTGAAGCATGGACATGGTTAGACAAAGGAGCCACCGTGGATTCATCCGGCTGCTGGACCAAAGGGGGAAAGTATGTCACTCCCGAAGCACTGCTGCCATATTTGGCTCAACAAATACACAATTTGGTTCACAGTGGTCCAGCAACGATGAATCGCAGTTTCTCAAATCAATGGTGGAATCCAAAATTCAGAAAGGTAGCCACCGAAACAGTCAAGAGATGCGTTACATGTCAGAAAAATAATGATGTGCCAGCAGCAACTACAGCAGCAACACATACCCCAGCTCCACCAGGACCATTTCGTCACCTGCAAGTTGACTACATATCATTGCCTCCGTGTAAGGGAAAAACTGACGTTTTTAATAGACAAGTTCTCAAGATGATAGAAACTTATGCAACAGGGCGTGCTACAGCTGCACATACTGCTAAATGTCTTGTCACTGATTTCATCCCCAGATGGGGATTACCAGATTGCATTGACTCAGATCAAGGTACACACTTCACAGGACAGGTAGTCAAGGAAGTGTCTAGAATGTTGAAGATTATGTGGAATATTCACTGCCCATACAGGCCACAAGAAATGCTGATGAAATGCTTAGAAATGCTGATGTACACATTGCCTCAGATGCCCTGATCGCTTACTGTGAAAACCTTACAAAGGCAGTACAGAGTGCCAAAGAGAGAGTTGAGTCGTGTTGGCAGACTCCACCAGAAGTTGGACACACAATCATCCCTCGTCAATGGGTCATGATAAAGTCATTCAAGAGCAAGCCATTAGAGCCTAAGTGGCACAGACCACATCAAGTGATGTTGATTACAGCAGCTGCAGTATTGTGTCAGGGAAGGAAAACCTGGACTCATGTGTCACACTGTAAAGTTGTTCCCCCACCTACAGGGATAGGATAGGACACAGACCAGTGAGGAGCCCAGGGAAGAACCGAATGCAGCAGGCTTCGGGGGCCAACAAGAAGCAAGAAGCTTCTGATTTTCCAACAAAATCTATTGATTAGGTTGGACACTTATTTGGAGGTAATTGCACTAAGGAATATGGACTATTTTGGGGATCATTTGTATGTTTGATTTAGTTGGAACAGGTTGCTGGGCTCTTGGTCTATATTGACCTAAAGAGTCCCCTCGGATCCTACCATTAATACAGACCCAGGCCTCGACAGAGACACACTAACTCCTTACCGTTTTTGTTGACTGTACTGTCCGGGTTGTTCCGTGTTGTAGTGGTGTGGGTTAGATGTGTGTTGGCTTTCAGTATGTGGTTATTCCCATGGGTATCTATAATGTCCGGTTCTGAACCTGTCCTTGCATTTAGATCCCCACATAACATCACATTCCCCTGGGCCTGGAATAGACTGGTTTCTGTCTGAAGCTGATCAAAATGATTGTCCTTGTAGTACGGAGACTCTGATGGAGGTATGTAGGCTGCACAGATGTAAAGGTCCTTGTCACAGTCTATGATGCCTTTTTTAAGTTTAAGCCAAACATGTGATAGGCTGTTTTTTAAAGTCTCTTTGTACC
>JAVLUX010000013.1:45902500-45945000 GCA_032164185.1 Moxostoma hubbsi
GATCGTTCTGATTGTGAAGTTGGAGTAACAGGATCGTTCTGATTCTGATGTTGGAGTAACAGGATCGTTCTGAATCTGATGATGGAGTAACAGGATCGTTCTGATTCTGATGATGGAGTAACAGGATCGTTCTGAATCTGAAGATGGAGTAACAGGATCGTTCTGATTCTGATGTTGGAGTAACAGGATCGTTCTGGTTCTGATGATGGAGTAACAGGATCGTTCTGAATCTGATGATGGAGTAACAAGATCTTTCTGATTCTGATGTTGGAGTAACAGGATCGTTCTGATTCTGATGTTGGAGTAACAGGATCGTTCTGAATCTGAAGATAGAGTAACAGGATCGTACTGATTCTGATGTTGGAGTAACAGGATCGTTCTGGTTCTGATGTTGGAGTAACAGGATCATTCTGAATCTGAAGATGGAGTAACAGGATCGTTCTGATTCTGATGATGGAGTAACAGGATCGCTCTGATTCTGATGTTGGAGTAACAGGATCGTTCTGAATCTGATGATGGAGTAACAGGATCGTTCTGATTCTGATGTTGGAGTAACAGTATCGTTTTGATTCTGATGTTGGAGTAACAGGATCGTTCTGATTCTGATGATGGAGTAACAGGATCATTTTGATTCTGATGTTGGAGTAACAGGATCGTTCTAATTCTGAAGATGGAGTAACATGATCGTTCTGAATCTGATCATGGAGTAACAGGATCGTTCTGATTCTGATGATGGAGTAACAGGATCGTTCTGATTCTAATGTTGAAGTAACAGGATCGTTCTGGTTCTGATGTTGGAGTAACAGGATCGTTTTAATTCTGATGTTGGAGTAACAGGATCGTTCTGATTCTGAAGATGGAGTAACATGATCGTTCTGAATCTGATGATGGAGTAACAGGATCGTTCTGATTCTGAAGATGGAGTAACAGGATCGTTCTGATTCTAATGTTGAAGTAACAGGATCGTTCTGGTTCTGATGTTGGAGTAACAGGATCGTTCTGGTTCTGATGTTGGAGTAACAGGATCGTTCTGAATCTGAAGATGGAATAACAGGATCGTTCTGAATCTGAAGATGGAATAACAGGATCGTTCTGATTCTGATGTTGGAGTAACAGGATCGTTTTGATTCTGATGTTGGAGTAACATGATCGTTCTGAATCTGATGATGGAGTAACAGGATCGTTCTGATTCTGATGATGGAGTAACAGGATCGTTCTTATTCTGATGATGGAGTAACAGGATCGTTCTTATTCTGATGATGGAGTAACATGATCGTTCTCAATCTGATCATGGAGTAATAGGATCATTCTGATTCTGATGATGGAGTAACAGGATTATTTTGATTCTGAAGTTGGAGTAACAGGATCGTTCTGATTCTAATGTTGGAGTAACAGGATCGTTCTGGTTCTGATGTTGGAGTAACAGGATCGTTCTGGTTCTGATGATGGAGTAACAGGATCGTTCTGAATCTGAAGATGGAATAACAGGATCGTTCTGATTCTGATGTTGGAGTAACAGGATCGTTTTGATTCTGATGTTGGAGTAACAGGATCGTTCTGATTCTGAAGATGGAGTAACATGATCGTTCTGAATCTGAAGATCGAATAACAGGATCGTTCTGATTGTGAAGATGGAGTAACATGATCGTTCTGAATCTGATGATGGAGTAACAGGATCGTTCTGATTATGATGTTGGAGTAACAGGATCGTTTTGATTCTGATGTTGGAGTAACAGGATCGTTCTGAATCTGATGATGGAGTAACAGGATCCTTCTGATTCTGATGATGGAGTAACAGGATCCTTCTAATTCTGATGATGGAGTAACAGGATTATTTTGATTCTGAAGATGGAGTGACAGGATTATTTTGATTCTGAAGATGGAGTAACAGGATCGTTCTGGTTCTGATGTTGGAGTAACAGGATCGTTCTGGTTCTGATGTTGGAGTAACAGGATCGTTCTGATTCTGATGTTGGAGTAACAGGATCGTTCTGGTTCTGATGTTGGAGTAACAGGATCGTTTTGATTCTGATGTTGGAGTAACAGGATCGTTCTGATTCTGAAGATGGAGTAACAGGATCGTTCTGAATCTGATGATGGAGTAACAGGATCGTTCTGATTCTGATGATGGAGTAACAGGATCGTTCTGATTCTGATGATGGAGTAACAGGATCGTTTTGATTCTGATGTTGGAGTAACAGGATCGTTCTAATTCTGAAGATGGAGTAACATGATCGTTCTGAATCTGATCATGGAGTAACAGGATCGTTCTGATTCTGATGATGGAGTAACAGGATTATTTTGATTCTGAAGATGGAGTAACAGGATCGTTCTGATTCTAATGTTGGAGTAACAGGATCGTTCTGGTTCTGATGTTGGAGTAACAGGATCGTTCTGGTTCTGATGATGGAGTAACAGGATCGTTCTGAATCTGAAGATGGAATAACAGGATCGTTCTGATTCTGATGTTTGAGTAACAGGATCGTTTTAATTCTGATGTTGGAGTAACAGGATCGTTCTGATTCTGAAGATGGAGTAACATGATCGTTCTGAATCTGATGATGGAGTAACAGGATCGTTCTGATTCTGAAGATGGAGTAAAAGGATCATTCTGATTCTAATGATGAAGTAACAGGATCGTTCTGGTTCTGATGTTGGAGTAACAGGATCGTTCTGAATCTGAAGATGGAATAACAGGATCGTTCTGAATCTGAAGATGGAATAACAGGATCGTTCTGATTCTGATGTTGGAGTAACAGGATCGTTTTGATTCTGATGTTGGAGTAACATGATCGTTCTGAATCTGATGATGGAGTAACAGGATCGTTCTTATTCTGATGATGGAGTAACAGGATCGTTCTTATTCTGATGATGGAGTAACATGATCGTTCTTATTCTGATGATGGAGTAACAGGATCGTTCTTATTCTGATGATGGAGTAACAGGATCGTTCTGATTCTGATGTTGGAGTAACAGGATCGTTCTGGTTCTGATGATGGAGTAACAGGATCGTTCTGGTTCTGATGATGGAGTGACAGGATTATTTTGATTCTGAAGATGGAGTAACAGGATCGTTCTGGTTCTGATGTTGGAGTAACAGGATCGTTCTGGTTCTGATGATGGAGTAACAGGATCGTTCTGAATCTGAAGATGGAATAACAGGATCGTTCTGATTCTGATGTTGGAGTAACAGGATCGTTTTGATTCTGATGTTGGAGTAACAGGATCGTTCTGATTCTGAAGATGGAGTAACATGATCGTTCTGAATCTGAAGATCGAATAACAGGATCGTTCTGATTGTGAAGATGGAGTAACATGATCGTTCTGAATCTGATGATAGAGTAACAGGATCGTTCTGATTATGATGTTGGAGTAACAGGATCGTTTTGATTCTGATGTTGGAGTAACAGGATCGTTTTGATTCTGATGTTGGAGTAACAGGATCGTTCTGAATCTGATGATGGAGTAACAGGATCCTTCTGATTCTGATGATGGAGTAACAGGATCCTTCTAATTCTGATGATGGAGTAACAGGATTATTTTGATTCTGAAGATGGAGTGACAGGATTATTTTGATTCTGAAGATGGAGTAACAGGATCGTTCTGGTTCTGATGTTGGAGTAACAGGATCGTTCTGGTTCTGATGATGGAGTAACAGGATCGTTCTGGTTCTGATGTTGGAGTAACAGGATCGTTTTGATTCTGATGTTGGAGTAACAGGATCGTTCTGATTCTGAAGATGGAGTAACAGGATCGTTCTGAATCTGATGATGGAGTAACAGGATTGTTCTGATTCTGATGATGGAGTAACAGGATCGTTCTTATTCTGATGATGGAGTAACAGGATCGTTCTGAATCTGATCATGGAGTAATAGGATCGTTCTGATTCTGATGATGGAGTAACAGGATTATTTTGATTCTGAAGTTGGAGTAACAGGATTGTTCTGATTCTAATGTTGGAGTAACAGGATCGTTCTGGTTCTGATGTTGGAGTAACAGGATCGTTCTGGTTCTGATGATGGAGTAACAGGATCGTTCTGAATCTGAAGATGGAATAACAGGATCGTTCTGATTCTGATGTTGGAGTAACAGGATCGTTTTGATTCTGATGTTGGAGTAACAGGATCGTTCTGATTCTGAAGATGGAGTAACATGATCGTTCTGAATCTGAAGATCGAATAACAGGATCGTTCTGATTGTGAAGATGGAGTAACATGATCGTTCTGAATCTGATGATGGAGTAACAGGATCGTTCTGATTATGATGTTGGAGTAACAGGATCGTTTTGATTCTGATGTTGGAGTAACAGGATCGTTTTGATTCTGATGATGGAGTAACAGGATCGTTCTGAATCTGATGATGGAGTAACAGGATCCTTCTGATTCTGATGATGGAGTAACAGGATCCTTCTGATTCTCATGATGGAGTAACAGGATTATTTTGATTCTGAAGATGGAGTGACAGGATTATTTTGATTCTGAAGATGGAGTAACAGGATCGTTCTGGTTCTGATGTTGGAGTAACAGGATCGTTCTGGTTCTGATGATGGAGTAACAGGATCGTTCTGGTTCTGATGATGGAGTAAAAGGATCGTTCTGATTCTGATGTTGGAGTAACAGGATCGTTCTGGTTCTGATGATGGAGTAACAGGATCGTTCTTATTCTGAAGATGGAGTAACAGGATCGTTCTGCTTCTGATGATGGAGTAACAGGATCGTTCTGGTTCTGATGATGGAGTAACAGGATCGTTCTGATTCTGATGTTGGAGTAACAGGATCGTTCTGTTCTGATGATGGAGTAACAGAATCGTTCTTATTCTGAAGATGGAGTAACAGGATCGTTCTGCTTCTGATGATGGAGTAACAGGATCGTTCTTATTCTGATGATGGTGTAACAGGATCGTTCTGATTCTGATGTTGGAGTAACAGGATCGTTCTGGTTCTGATGATGGAGTAACAGGATCGTTCTGGTTCTGATGATGGAGTAACAGGATCGTTCTGAATCTGAAGATGGAATAACAGGATCGTTCTGATTCTGATGTTGGAGTAACAGGATCGTTTTGATTCTGATGTTGGAGTAACAGGATCGTTCTGATTCTGAAGATGGAGTAACATGATCGTTCTGAATCTGAAGATCGAATAACAGGATCGTTCTGATTGTGAAGATGGAGTAACATGATCGTTCTGAATCTGATGATGGAGTAACAGGATCGTTCTGATTATGATGTTGGAGTAACAGGATCGTTTTGATTCTGATGTTGGAGTAACAGGATCGTTTTGATTCTGATGTTGGAGTAACAGGATCGTTCTGAATCTGATGATGGAGTAACAGGATCCTTCTGATTCTGATGATGGAGTAACAGGATCCTTCTAATTCTGATGATGGAGTAACAGGATTATTTTGATTCTGAAGATGGAGTGACAGGATTATTTTGATTCTGAAGATGGAGTAACAGGATCGTTCTGGTTCTGATGTTGGAGTAACAGGATCGTTCTGGTTCTGATGATGGAGTAACAGGATCGTTCTGATTCTGATGTTGGAGTAACAGGATCGTTCTGGTTCTGATGTTGGAGTAACAGGATCGTTTTGATTCTGATGTTGGAGTAACAGGATCGTTCTGATTCTGAAGATGGAGTAACATGATCATTCTGATTCTGATGATGGAGTAACAGGCTTATTTTGATTCTGAAGATGGAGTAACAGGATTATTTTGATTCTGAAGATGGAGTAACAGGATCGTTCTTATTCTGAAGTTGGAGAAACAGGATCGTTCTGATTCTGATGTTGGAGTAACAGCATCGTTTTGATTCTGATGTTGGAGTAACAGGATCGTTTTGATTCTGATGTTGGAGTAACAGGATCGTTCTGATTCTGATGTTGGAGTAACAGGATCGTTTTGATTCTGATGTTGGAGTAACAGGATGGTTCTGATTCTGAAGATGGAGTAACATGATCGTTCTGAATCTGATGATGGAGTAACAGGATCCTTCTGATTCTGATGATGGAGTAACAGGATTATTTTGATTCTGAAGATGGAGTAACAGGATCGTTCTGATTCTAATGTTGGAGTAACAGGATCGTTCTGGTTCTGATGTTGGAATAACAGGATCGTTCTGAATCTGAAGATGGAATAACAGGATCGTTCTGATTGTGAAGATGGAGTGTGGCAGCGGGGGCGTGGTCAACCGCCCGTCCTGAGAGGGAAAGCAGTAAGGGCGCTTGCACCTGAGCTAAATTATGTCTAACACCTTTCTCTAATTTCAGTGAGTACAGGGAGAACGGCATAAAAGAGCTTCAGTGCCTCCAGTTCGAGAGAGAGAGTCGCCAGTCCAGTGTTGGCAACATAGAGAGACACACTTAATATCTGTTCTATGTGAAAGAGTTTATGTTTAGCGAAATCCACGTCTATGTTCTACCCCTGTGTGTTGATTAAGTTTGGAATTAAAAAAGCCTTACCTGAGAGTCAAACCCTGTTCCCGTGTCCTCCTTCCTGTCCTGTGAACCCGAACTGTTTACATGGAGTAACATAATCGTTCTGAAGATGGAGTAACAAGATCGTTCTGATTCTGAAGATGGAGTAACAAGATCGTTCTGATTCTAATGTTGGAGTAACAGGATCGTTCTGGTTCTGATGTTGGAGTAACAGGATCGTTCTGGTTCTGATGATGGAGTAACAGGATCGTTCTGAATCTGAAGATGGAATAACAGGATCGTTCTGATTCTGATGTTTGAGTAACAGGATCGTTTTAATTCTGATGTTGGAGTAACAGGATCGTTCTGATTCTGAAGATGGAGTAACATGATCGTTCTGAATCTGATGATGGAGTAACAGGATCGTTCTGATTCTGAAGATGGAGTAACAGGATCGTTCTGATTCTAATGTTGAAGTAACAGGATCGTTCTGGTTCTGATGTTGGAGTAACAGGATCGTTCTGGTTCTGATGTTGGAGTAACAGGATCGTTCTGAATCTGAAGATGGAATAACAGGATCGTTCTGAATCTGAAGATGGAATAACAGGATCGTTCTGATTCTGATGTTGGAGTAACAGGATCGTTTTGATTCTGATGTTGGAGTAACATGATCGTTCTGAATCTGATGATGGAGTAACAGGATCGTTCTGATTCTGATGATGGAATAACAGGATCGTTCTTATTCTGATGATGGAGTAACAGGATCGTTCTTATTCTGATGATGGAGTAACAGGATCGTTCTTATTCTGATGATGGAGTAACAGGATCGTTCTTATTCTGATGATGGAGTAACATGATCGTTCTTATTCTGATGTTGGAGTAACAGGATCGTTTTGATTCTGATGTTGGAGTAACATGATCGTTCTGAATCTGATGATGGAGTAACAGGATCGTTCTTATTCTGATGATGGTGTAACAGGATCGTTCTGATTCTGATGTTGGAGTAACAGGATCGTTCTGGTTCTGATGATGGAGTAACAGGATTATTTTGATTCTGAAGATGGAGTGACAGGATTATTTTGATTCTGAAGATGGAGTAACAGGATCGTTCTGGTTCTGATGTTGGAGTAACAGGATCGTTCTGGTTCTGATGATGGAGTAACAGGATCGTTCTGAATCTGAAGATGGAATAACAGGATCGTTCTGATTCTGATGTTGGAGTAACAGGATCGTTTTGATTCTGATGTTGGAGTAACAGGATCGTTCTGATTCTGAAGATGGAGTAACATGATCGTTCTGAATCTGAAGATCGAATAACAGGATCGTTCTGATTGTGAAGATGGAGTAACATGATCGTTCTGAATCTGATGATGGAGTAACAGGATCGTTCTGATTATGATGTTGGAGTAACAGGATCGTTTTGATTCTGATGTTGGAGTAACAGGATCGTTTTGATTCTGATGATGGAGTAACAGGATCGTTCTGAATCTGATGATGGAGTAACAGGATCCTTCTGATTCTGATGATGGAGTAACAGGATCCTTCTGATTCTGATGATGGAGTAACAGGATTATTTTGATTCTGAAGATGGAGTGACAGGATTATTTTGATTCTGAAGATGGAGTAACAGGATCGTTCTGGTTCTGATGTTGGAGTAACAGGATCGTTCTGGTTCTGATGATGGAGTAACAGGATCGTTCTGGTTCTGATGATGGAGTAAAAGGATCGTTCTGATTCTGATGTTGGAGTAACAGGATCGTTCTGGTTCTGATGATGGAGTAACAGGATCGTTCTTATTCTGAAGATGGAGTAACAGGATCGTTCTGCTTCTGATGATGGAGTAACAGGATCGTTCTGGTTCTGATGATGGAGTAACAGGATCGTTCTGATTCTGATGTTGGAGTAACAGGATCGTTCTGTTCTGATGATGGAGTAACAGAATCGTTCTTATTCTGAAGATGGAGTAACAGGATCGTTCTGCTTCTGATGATGGAGTAACAGGATCGTTCTTATTCTGATGATGGTGTAACAGGATCGTTCTGATTCTGATGATGGAGTAACAGGATCGTTCTGGTTCTGATGATGGAGTAACAGGATCGTTCTGAATCTGAAGATGGAATAACAGGATCGTTCTGATTCTGATGTTGGAGTAACAGGATCGTTTTGATTCTGATGTTGGAGTAACAGGATCGTTCTGATTCTGAAGATGGAGTAACAGGATCGTTCTGAATCTGAAGATCGAATAACAGGATCGTTCTGATTGTGAAGATGGAGTAACATGATCGTTCTGAATCTGATGATGGAGTAACAGGATCGTTCTGATTATGATGTTGGAGTAACAGGATCGTTTTGATTCTGATGTTGGAGTAACAGGATCGTTCTGAATCTGATGATGGAGTAACAGGATCCTTCTGATTCTGATGATGGAGTAACAGGATCCTTCTAATTCTGATGATGGAGTAACAGGATTATTTTGATTCTGAAGATGGAGTGACAGGATTATTTTGATTCTGAAGATGGAGTAACAGGATCGTTCTGGTTCTGATGTTGGAGTAACAGGATCGTTCTGGTTCTGATGATGGAGTAACAGGATCGTTCTGATTCTGATGTTGGAGTAACAGGATCGTTCTGGTTCTGATGTTGGAGTAACAGGATCGTTTTGATTCTGATGTTGGAGTAACAGGATCGTTCTGATTCTGAAGATGGAGTAACATGATCGTTCTGATTCTGATGATGGAGTAACAGGCTTATTTTGATTCTGAAGATGGAGTAACAGGATTATTTTGATTCTGAAGATGGAGTAACAGGATCGTTCTTATTCTGAAGTTGGAGAAACAGGATCGTTCTGATTCTGATGTTGGAGTAACAGCATCGTTTTGATTCTGATGTTGGAGTAACAGGATCGTTTTGATTCTGATGTTGGAGTAACAGGATCGTTCTGATTCTGATGTTGGAGTAACAGGATCGTTTTGATTCTGATGTTGGAGTAACAGGATGGTTCTGATTCTGAAGATGGAGTAACATGATCGTTCTGAATCTGATGATGGAGTAACAGGATCCTTCTGATTCTGATGATGGAGTAACAGGATTATTTTGATTCTGAAGATGGAGTAACAGGATCGTTCTGATTCTAATGTTGGAGTAACAGGATCGTTCTGGTTCTGATGTTGGAATAACAGGATCGTTCTGAATCTGAAGATGGAATAACAGGATCGTTCTGATTGTGAAGATGGAGTGTGGCAGCGGGGGCGTGGTCAACCGCCCGTCCTGAGAGGGAAAGCAGTAAGGGCGCTTGCACCTGAGCTAAATTATGTCTAACACCTTTCTCTAATTTCAGTGAGTACAGGGAGAACGGCATAAAAGAGCTTCAGTGCCTCCAGTTCGAGAGAGAGAGTCGCCAGTCCAGTGTTGGCAACATAGAGAGACACACTTAATATCTGTTCTATGTGAAAGAGTTTATGTTTAGCGAAATCCACGTCTATGTTCTACCCCTGTGTGTTGATTAAGTTTGGAATTAAAAAAGCCTTACCTGAGAGTCAAACCCTGTTCCCGTGTCCTCCTTCCTGTCCTGTGAACCCGAACTGTTTACATGGAGTAACATAATCGTTCTGAAGATGGAGTAACAAGATCGTTCTGATTCTGAAGATGGAGTAACAAGATCGTTCTGATTCTAATGTTGGAGTAACAGGATCGTTCTGGTTCTGATGTTGGAGTAACAGGATCGTTCTGGTTCTGATGATGGAGTAACAGGATCGTTCTGAATCTGAAGATGGAATAACAGGATCGTTCTGATTCTGATGTTTGAGTAACAGGATCGTTTTAATTCTGATGTTGGAGTAACAGGATCGTTCTGATTCTGAAGATGGAGTAACATGATCGTTCTGAATCTGATGATGGAGTAACAGGATCGTTCTGATTCTGAAGATGGAGTAACAGGATCGTTCTGATTCTAATGTTGAAGTAACAGGATCGTTCTGGTTCTGATGTTGGAGTAACAGGATCGTTCTGGTTCTGATGTTGGAGTAACAGGATCGTTCTGAATCTGAAGATGGAATAACAGGATCGTTCTGAATCTGAAGATGGAATAACAGGATCGTTCTGATTCTGATGTTGGAGTAACAGGATCGTTTTGATTCTGATGTTGGAGTAACATGATCGTTCTGAATCTGATGATGGAGTAACAGGATCGTTCTGATTCTGATGATGGAGTAACAGGATCGTTCTTATTCTGATGATGGAGTAACAGGATCGTTCTTATTCTGATGATGGAGTAACAGGATCGTTCTTATTCTGATGATGGAGTAACAGGATCGTTCTTATTCTGATGATGGAGTAACATGATCGTTCTTATTCTGATGTTGGAGTAACAGGATCGTTTTGATTCTGATGTTGGAGTAACATGATCGTTCTGAATCTGATGATGGAGTAACAGGATCGTTCTTATTCTGATGATGGTGTAACAGGATCGTTCTGATTCTGATGTTGGAGTAACAGGATCGTTCTGGTTCTGATGATGGAGTAACAGGATTATTTTGATTCTGAAGATGGAGTGACAGGATTATTTTGATTCTGAAGATGGAGTAACAGGATCGTTCTGGTTCTGATGTTGGAGTAACAGGATCGTTCTGGTTCTGATGATGGAGTAACAGGATCGTTCTGAATCTGAAGATGGAATAACAGGATCGTTCTGATTCTGATGTTGGAGTAACAGGATCGTTTTGATTCTGATGTTGGAGTAACAGGATCGTTCTGATTCTGAAGATGGAGTAACATGATCGTTCTGAATCTGAAGATCGAATAACAGGATCGTTCTGATTGTGAAGATGGAGTAACATGATCGTTCTGAATCTGATGATGGAGTAACAGGATCGTTCTGATTATGATGTTGGAGTAACAGGATCGTTTTGATTCTGATGTTGGAGTAACAGGATCGTTTTGATTCTGATGATGGAGTAACAGGATCGTTCTGAATCTGATGATGGAGTAACAGGATCCTTCTGATTCTGATGATGGAGTAACAGGATCCTTCTGATTCTGATGATGGAGTAACAGGATTATTTTGATTCTGAAGATGGAGTGACAGGATTATTTTGATTCTGAAGATGGAGTAACAGGATCGTTCTGGTTCTGATGTTGGAGTAACAGGATCGTTCTGGTTCTGATGATGGAGTAACAGGATCGTTCTGGTTCTGATGATGGAGTAAAAGGATCGTTCTGATTCTGATGTTGGAGTAACAGGATCGTTCTGGTTCTGATGATGGAGTAACAGGATCGTTCTTATACTGAAGATGGAGTAACAGGATCGTTCTGCTTCTGATGATGGAGTAACAGGATCGTTCTGGTTCTGATGATGGAGTAACAGGATCGTTCTGATTCTGATGTTGGAGTAACAGGATCGTTCTGTTCTGATGATGGAGTAACAGAATCGTTCTTATTCTGAAGATGGAGTAACAGGATCGTTCTGCTTCTGATGATGGAGTAACAGGATCGTTCTTATTCTGATGATGGTGTAACAGGATCGTTCTGATTCTGATGATGGAGTAACAGGATCGTTCTGGTTCTGATGATGGAGTAACAGGATCGTTCTGAATCTGAAGATGGAATAACAGGATCGTTCTGATTCTGATGTTGGAGTAACAGGATCGTTTTGATTCTGATGTTGGAGTAACAGGATCGTTCTGATTCTGAAGATGGAGTAACAGGATCGTTCTGAATCTGAAGATCGAATAACAGGATCGTTCTGATTGTGAAGATGGAGTAACATGATCGTTCTGAATCTGATGATGGAGTAACAGGATCGTTCTGATTATGATGTTGGAGTAACAGGATCGTTTTGATTCTGATGTTGGAGTAACAGGATCGTTTTGATTCTGATGTTGGAGTAACAGGATCGTTCTGAATCTGATGATGGAGTAACAGGATCCTTCTGATTCTGATGATGGAGTAACAGGATCCTTCTAATTCTGATGATGGAGTAACAGGATTATTTTGATTCTGAAGATGGAGTGACAGGATTATTTTGATTCTGAAGATGGAGTAACAGGATCGTTCTGGTTCTGATGTTGGAGTAACAGGATCGTTCTGGTTCTGATGATGGAGTAACAGGATCGTTCTGATTCTGATGTTGGAGTAACAGGATCGTTCTGGTTCTGATGTTGGAGTAACAGGATCGTTTTGATTCTGATGTTGGAGTAACAGGATCGTTCTGATTCTGAAGATGGAGTAACATGATCATTCTGATTCTGATGATGGAGTAACAGGCTTATTTTGATTCTGAAGATGGAGTAACAGGATTATTTTGATTCTGAAGATGGAGTAACAGGATCGTTCTTATTCTGAAGTTGGAGAAACAGGATCGTTCTGATTCTGATGTTGGAGTAACAGCATCGTTTTGATTCTGATGTTGGAGTAACAGGATCGTTTTGATTCTGATGTTGGAGTAACAGGATCGTTCTGATTCTGATGTTGGAGTAACAGGATCGTTTTGATTCTGATGTTGGAGTAACAGGATGGTTCTGATTCTGAAGATGGAGTAACATGATCGTTCTGAATCTGATGATGGAGTAACAGGATCCTTCTGATTCTGATGATGGAGTAACAGGATTATTTTGATTCTGAAGATGGAGTAACAGGATCGTTCTGATTCTAATGTTGGAGTAACAGGATCGTTCTGGTTCTGATGTTGGAATAACAGGATCGTTCTGAATCTGAAGATGGAATAACAGGATCGTTCTGATTGTGAAGATGGAGTGTGGCAGCGGGGGCGTGGTCAACCGCCCGTCCTGAGAGGGAAAGCAGTAAGGGCGCTTGCACCTGAGCTAAATTATGTCTAACACCTTTCTCTAATTTCAGTGAGTACAGGGAGAACGGCATAAAAGAGCTTCAGTGCCTCCAGTTCGAGAGAGAGAGTCGCCAGTCCAGTGTTGGCAACATAGAGAGACACACTTAATATCTGTTCTATGTGAAAGAGTTTATGTTTAGCGAAATCCACGTCTATGTTCTACCCCTGTGTGTTGATTAAGTTTGGAATTAAAAAAGCCTTACCTGAGAGTCAAACCCTGTTCCCGTGTCCTCCTTCCTGTCCTGTGAACCCGAACTGTTTACATGGAGCAACATAATCGTTCTGAAGATGGAGTAACAGGATCGTTCTGATTCTGAAGATGGAGTAACAAGATCGTTCTGATTCTAATGTTGGAGTAACAGGATCGTTCTGGTTCTGATGTTGGAGTAACAGGATCGTTCTGGTTCTGATGATGGAGTAACAGGATCGTTCTGAATCTGAAGATGGAATAACAGGATCGTTCTGATTCTGATGTTTGAGTAACAGGATCGATTTAATTCTGATGTTGGAGTAACAGGATCGTTCTGATTCTGAAGATGGAGTAACAGGATCGTTCTGATTCTGATGATGGAGTAACAGGATCGTTCTGATTCTGAAGATGGAGTAACAGGATCGTTCTGATTCTAATGTTGAAGTAACAGGATCGTTCTGGTTCTGATGTTGGAGTAACAGGATCGTTCTGGTTCTGATGTTGGAGTAACAGGATCGTTCTGAATCTGAAGATGGAATAACAGGATCGTTCTGATTCTGATGATGGAGTAACAGGATCGTTCTTATTCTGATGATGGAGTAACATGATCGTTCTTATTCTGATGATGGAGTAACATGATCGTTCTTATTCTGATGTTGGAGTAACAGGATCGTTTTGATTCTGATGTTGGAGTAACATGATCGTTCTGAATCTGATGATGGAGTAACAGGATCGTTCTTATTCTGATGATGGTGTAACAGGATCGTTCTGATTCTGATGTTGGAGTAACAGGATCGTTCTGGTTCTGATGATGGAGTAACAGGATTATTTTGATTCTGAAGATGGAGTGACAGGATTATTTTGATTCTGAAGATGGAGTAACAGGATCGTTCTGGTTCTGATGTTGGAGTAACAGGATCGTTCTGGTTCTGATGATGGAGTAACAGGATCGTTCTGAATCTGAAGATGGAATAACAGGATCGTTCTGATTCTGATGTTGGAGTAACAGGATCGTTTTGATTCTGATGTTGGAGTAACAGGATCGTTCTGATTCTGAAGATGGAGTAACATGATCGTTCTGAATCTGAAGATCGAATAACAGGATCGTTCTGATTGTGAAGATGGAGTAACATGATCGTTCTGAATCTGATGATGGAGTAACAGGATCGTTCTGATTATGATGTTGGAGTAACAGGATCGTTTTGATTCTGATGTTGGAGTAACAGGATCGTTTTGATTCTGATGTTGGAGTAACAGGATCCTTCTGATTCTGATGATGGAGTAACAGGATCCTTCTAATTCTGATGATGGAGTAACAGGATTATTTTGATTCTGAAGATGGAGTAACAGGATCGTTCTGGTTCTGATGTTGGAGTAACAGGATCGTTCTGGTTCTGATGATGGAGTAACAGGATCGTTCTGATTCTGATGTTGGAGTAACAGGATCGTTCTGGTTCTGATGTTGGAGTAACAGGATCGTTTTGATTCTGATGTTGGAGTAACAGGATCGTTCTGATTCTGAAGATGGAGTAACAGGATCGTTCTGAATCTGATGATGGAGTAACAGGATCGTTCTGGTTCTGATGATGGAGTAACAGGATCGTTCTGATTCTGATGTTGGAGTAACAGGATCGTTCTGGTTCTGATGTTGGAGTAACAGGATCGTTTTGATTCTGATGTTGGAGTAACAGGATCGTTCTGATTCTGAAGATGGAGTAACATGATCATTCTGATTCTGATGATGGAGTAACAGGCTTATTTTGATTCTGAAGATGGAGTAACAGGATTATTTTGATTCTGAAGATGGAGTAACAGGATCGTTCTTATTCTGAAGATGGAGAAACAGGATCGTTCTGATTCTGATGTTGGAGTAACAGCATCGTTTTGATTCTGATGTTGGAGTAACAGGATCGTTCTTATTCTGAAGATGGAGAAACAGGATCGTTCTGATTCTGATGTTGGAGTAACAGCATCGTTTTGATTCTGATGTTGAAACGATCTCCGAGTAACAGGATCGTTCTGATTCTGAAGATGGAGTAACAGGATCGTTCTGAATCTGATGATGGAGTAACAGGATCGTTCTGGTTCTGATGATGGAGTAACAGGATCGTTCTGATTCTGATGTTGGAGTAACAGGATCGTTCTGGTTCTGATGTTGGAGTAACAGGATCGTTTTGATTCTGATGTTGGAGTAACAGGATCGTTCTGATTCTCAAGATGGAGTAACATGATCATTCTGATTCTGATGATGGAGTAACAGGCTTATTTTGATTCTGAAGATGGAGTAACAGGATTATTTTGATTCTGAAGATGGAGTAACAGGATCGTTCTTATTCTGAAGATGGAGAAACAGGATCGTTCTGATTCTGATGTTGGAGTAACAGCATCGTTTTGATTCTGATGTTGGAGTAACAGGATCGTTTTGATTCTGATGTTGGAGTAACAGGATCGTTCTGATTCTGATGTTGGAGTAACAGGATCGTTTTGATTCTGATGTTGGAGTAACAGGATGGTTCTGATTCTGAAGATGGAGTAACATGATCGTTCTGAATCTGATGATGGAGTAACAGGATCCTTCTGATTCTGATGATGGAGTAACAGGATTATTTTGATTCTGAAGATGGAGTAACAGGATCGTTCTGATTCTAATGTTGGAGTAACAGGATCGTTCTGGTTCTGATGTTGGAATAACAGGATCGTTCTGAATCTGAAGATGGAATAACAGGATCGTTCTGATTGTGAAGATGGAGTGTGGCAGCGGGGGCGTGGTCAACCGCCCGTCCTGAGAGGGAAAGCAGTAAGGGCGCTTGCACCTGAGCTAAATTATGTCTAACACCTTTCTCTAATTTCAGTGAGTACAGGGAGAACGGCATAAAAGAGCTTCAGTGCCTCCAGTTCGAGAGAGAGAGTCGCCAGTCCAGTGTTGGCAACATAGAGAGACACACTTAATATCTGTTCTATGTGAAAGAGTTTATGTTTAGCGAAATCCACGTCTATGTTCTACCCCTGTGTGTTGATTAAGTTTGGAATTAAAAAAGCCTTACCTGAGAGTCAAACCCTGTTCCCGTGTCCTCCTTCCTGTCCTGTGAACCCGAACTGTTTACATGGAGTAACATAATCGTTCTGAAGATGGAGTAACAAGATCGTTCTGATTCTGAAGATGGAGTAACAAGATCGTTCTGATTCTAATGTTGGAGTAACAGGATCGTTCTGGTTCTGATGTTGGAGTAACAGGATCGTTCTGGTTCTGATGATGGAGTAACAGGATCGTTCTGAATCTGAAGATGGAATAACAGGATCGTTCTGATTCTGATGTTTGAGTAACAGGATCGTTTTAATTCTGATGTTGGAGTAACAGGATCGTTCTGATTCTGAAGATGGAGTAACATGATCGTTCTGAATCTGATGATGGAGTAACAGGATCGTTCTGATTCTGAAGATGGAGTAACAGGATCGTTCTGATTCTAATGTTGAAGTAACAGGATCGTTCTGGTTCTGATGTTGGAGTAACAGGATCGTTCTGGTTCTGATGTTGGAGTAACAGGATCGTTCTGAATCTGAAGATGGAATAACAGGATCGTTCTGAATCTGAAGATGGAATAACAGGATCGTTCTGATTCTGATGTTGGAGTAACAGGATCGTTTTGATTCTGATGTTGGAGTAACATGATCGTTCTGAATCTGATGATGGAGTAACAGGATCGTTCTTATTCTGATGATGGAGTAACAGGATCGTTCTTATTCTGATGATGGAGTAACAGGATCGTTCTTATTCTGATGATGGAGTAACAGGATCGTTCTTATTCTGATGATGGAGTAACAGGATCGTTCTTATTCTGATGATGGAGTAACATGATCGTTCTTATTCTGATGTTGGAGTAACAGGATCGTTTTGATTCTGATGTTGGAGTAACATGATCGTTCTGAATCTGATGATGGAGTAACAGGATCGTTCTTATTCTGATGATGGTGTAACAGGATCGTTCTGATTCTGATGTTGGAGTAACAGGATCGTTCTGGTTCTGATGATGGAGTAACAGGATTATTTTGATTCTGAAGATGGAGTGACAGGATTATTTTGATTCTGAAGATGGAGTAACAGGATCGTTCTGGTTCTGATGTTGGAGTAACAGGATCGTTCTGGTTCTGATGATGGAGTAACAGGATCGTTCTGAATCTGAAGATGGAATAACAGGATCGTTCTGATTCTGATGTTGGAGTAACAGGATCGTTTTGATTCTGATGTTGGAGTAACAGGATCGTTCTGATTCTGAAGATGGAGTAACATGATCGTTCTGAATCTGAAGATCGAATAACAGGATCGTTCTGATTGTGAAGATGGAGTAACATGATCGTTCTGAATCTGATGATGGAGTAACAGGATCGTTCTGATTATGATGTTGGAGTAACAGGATCGTTTTGATTCTGATGTTGGAGTAACAGGATCGTTTTGATTCTGATGATGGAGTAACAGGATCGTTCTGAATCTGATGATGGAGTAACAGGATCCTTCTGATTCTGATGATGGAGTAACAGGATCCTTCTGATTCTGATGATGGAGTAACAGGATTATTTTGATTCTGAAGATGGAGTGACAGGATTATTTTGATTCTGAAGATGGAGTAACAGGATCGTTCTGGTTCTGATGTTGGAGTAACAGGATCGTTCTGGTTCTGATGATGGAGTAACAGGATCGTTCTGGTTCTGATGATGGAGTAAAAGGATCGTTCTGATTCTGATGTTGGAGTAACAGGATCGTTCTGGTTCTGATGATGGAGTAACAGGATCGTTCTTATACTGAAGATGGAGTAACAGGATCGTTCTGCTTCTGATGATGGAGTAACAGGATCGTTCTGGTTCTGATGATGGAGTAACAGGATCGTTCTGATTCTGATGTTGGAGTAACAGGATCGTTCTGTTCTGATGATGGAGTAACAGAATCGTTCTTATTCTGAAGATGGAGTAACAGGATCGTTCTGCTTCTGATGATGGAGTAACAGGATCGTTCTTATTCTGATGATGGTGTAACAGGATCGTTCTGATTCTGATGATGGAGTAACAGGATCGTTCTGGTTCTGATGATGGAGTAACAGGATCGTTCTGAATCTGAAGATGGAATAACAGGATCGTTCTGATTCTGATGTTGGAGTAACAGGATCGTTTTGATTCTGATGTTGGAGTAACAGGATCGTTCTGATTCTGAAGATGGAGTAACAGGATCGTTCTGAATCTGAAGATCGAATAACAGGATCGTTCTGATTGTGAAGATGGAGTAACATGATCGTTCTGAATCTGATGATGGAGTAACAGGATCGTTCTGATTATGATGTTGGAGTAACAGGATCGTTTTGATTCTGATGTTGGAGTAACAGGATCGTTTTGATTCTGATGTTGGAGTAACAGGATCGTTCTGAATCTGATGATGGAGTAACAGGATCCTTCTGATTCTGATGATGGAGTAACAGGATCCTTCTAATTCTGATGATGGAGTAACAGGATTATTTTGATTCTGAAGATGGAGTGACAGGATTATTTTGATTCTGAAGATGGAGTAACAGGATCGTTCTGGTTCTGATGTTGGAGTAACAGGATCGTTCTGGTTCTGATGATGGAGTAACAGGATCGTTCTGATTCTGATGTTGGAGTAACAGGATCGTTCTGGTTCTGATGTTGGAGTAACAGGATCGTTTTGATTCTGATGTTGGAGTAACAGGATCGTTCTGATTCTGAAGATGGAGTAACATGATCATTCTGATTCTGATGATGGAGTAACAGGCTTATTTTGATTCTGAAGATGGAGTAACAGGATTATTTTGATTCTGAAGATGGAGTAACAGGATCGTTCTTATTCTGAAGTTGGAGAAACAGGATCGTTCTGATTCTGATGTTGGAGTAACAGCATCGTTTTTATTCTGATGTTGGAGTAACAGGATCGTTTTGATTCTGATGTTGGAGTAACAGGATCGTTCTGATTCTGATGTTGGAGTAACAGGATCGTTTTGATTCTGATGTTGGAGTAACAGGATGGTTCTGATTCTGAAGATGGAGTAACATGATCGTTCTGAATCTGATGATGGAGTAACAGGATCCTTCTGATTCTGATGATGGAGTAACAGGATTATTTTGATTCTGAAGATGGAGTAACAGGATCGTTCTGATTCTAATGTTGGAGTAACAGGATCGTTCTGGTTCTGATGTTGGAATAACAGGATCGTTCTGAATCTGAAGATGGAATAACAGGATCGTTCTGATTGTGAAGATGGAGTGTGGCAGCGGGGGCGTGGTCAACCGCCCGTCCTGAGAGGGAAAGCAGTAAGGGCGCTTGCACCTGAGCTAAATTATGTCTAACACCTTTCTCTAATTTCAGTGAGTACAGGGAGAACGGCATAAAAGAGCTTCAGTGCCTCCAGTTCGAGAGAGAGAGTCGCCAGTCCAGTGTTGGCAACATAGAGAGACACACTTAATATCTGTTCTATGTGAAAGAGTTTATGTTTAGCGAAATCCACGTCTATGTTCTACCCCTGTGTGTTGATTAAGTTTGGAATTAAAAAAGCCTTACCTGAGAGTCAAACCCTGTTCCCGTGTCCTCCTTCCTGTCCTGTGAACCCGAACTGTTTACATGGAGCAACATAATCGTTCTGAAGATGGAGTAACAGGATCGTTCTGATTCTGAAGATGGAGTAACAAGATCGTTCTGATTCTAATGTTGGAGTAACAGGATCGTTCTGGTTCTGATGTTGGAGTAACAGGATCGTTCTGGTTCTGATGATGGAGTAACAGGATCGTTCTGAATCTGAAGATGGAATAACAGGATCGTTCTGATTCTGATGTTTGAGTAACAGGATCGATTTAATTCTGATGTTGGAGTAACAGGATCGTTCTGATTCTGAAGATGGAGTAACAGGATCGTTCTGATTCTGATGATGGAGTAACAGGATCGTTCTGATTCTGAAGATGGAGTAACAGGATCGTTCTGATTCTAATGTTGAAGTAACAGGATCGTTCTGGTTCTGATGTTGGAGTAACAGGATCGTTCTGGTTCTGATGTTGGAGTAACAGGATCGTTCTGAATCTGAAGATGGAATAACAGGATCGTTCTGATTCTGATGTTGGAGTAACAGGATCGTTTTGATTCTGATGTTGGAGTAACATGATCGTTCTGAATCTGATGATGGAGTAACAGGATCGTTCTGATTCTGATGATGGAGTAACAGGATCGTTCTTATTCTGATGATGGAGTAACAGGATCGTTCTTATTCTGATGATGGAGTAACATGATCGTTCTTATTCTGATGATGGAGTAACAGGATCGTTCTTATTCTGATGATGGAGTAACATGATCGTTCTTATTCTGATGTTGGAGTAACAGGATCGTTTTGATTCTGATGTTGGAGTAACATGATCGTTCTGAATCTGATGATGGAGTAACAGGATCGTTCTTATTCTGATGATGGTGTAACAGGATCGTTCTGATTCTGATGTTGGAGTAACAGGATCGTTCTGGTTCTGATGATGGAGTAACAGGATTATTTTGATTCTGAAGATGGAGTGACAGGATTATTTTGATTCTGAAGATGGAGTAACAGGATCGTTCTGGTTCTGATGTTGGAGTAACAGGATCGTTCTGGTTCTGATGATGGAGTAACAGGATCGTTCTGAATCTGAAGATGGAATAACAGGATCGTTCTGATTCTGATGTTGGAGTAACAGGATCGTTTTGATTCTGATGTTGGAGTAACAGGATCGTTCTGATTCTGAAGATGGAGTAACATGATCGTTCTGAATCTGAAGATCGAATAACAGGATCGTTCTGATTGTGAAGATGGAGTAACATGATCGTTCTGAATCTGATGATGGAGTAACAGGATCGTTCTGATTATGATGTTGGAGTAACAGGATCGTTTTGATTCTGATGTTGGAGTAACAGGATCGTTTTGATTCTGATGTTGGAGTAACAGGATCGTTCTGAATCTGATGATGGAGTAACAGGATCCTTCTGATTCTGATGATGGAGTAACAGGATCCTTCTAATTCTGATGATGGAGTAACAGGATTATTTTGATTCTGAAGATGGAGTAACAGGATCGTTCTGGTTCTGATGTTGGAGTAACAGGATCGTTCTGGTTCTGATGATGGAGTAACAGGATCGTTCTGATTCTGATGTTGGAGTAACAGGATCGTTCTGGTTCTGATGTTGGAGTAACAGGATCGTTTTGATTCTGATGTTGGAGTAACAGGATCGTTCTGATTCTGAAGATGGAGTAACAGGATCGTTCTGAATCTGATGATGGAGTAACAGGATCGTTCTGGTTCTGATGATGGAGTAACAGGATCGTTCTGATTCTGATGTTGGAGTAACAGGATCGTTCTGGTTCTGATGTTGGAGTAACAGGATCGTTTTGATTCTGATGTTGGAGTAACAGGATCGTTCTGATTCTGAAGATGGAGTAACATGATCGTTCTGAATCTGATGATGGAGTAACAGGATCCTTCTGATTCTGATGATGGAGTAACAGGATTATTTTGATTCTGAAGATGGAGTAACAGGATCGTTCTGATTCTAATGTTGGAGTAACAGGATCGTTCTGGTTCTGATGTTGGAATAACAGGATCGTTCTGAATCTGAAGATGGAATAACAGGATCGTTCTGATTGTGAAGATGGAGTGTGGCAGCGGGGGCGTGGTCAACCGCCCGTCCTGAGAGGGAAAGCAGTAAGGGCGCTTGCACCTGAGCTAAATTATGTCTAACACCTTTCTCTAATTTCAGTGAGTACAGGGAGAACGGCATAAAAGAGCTTCAGTGCCTCCAGTTCGAGAGAGAGAGTCGCCAGTCCAGTGTTGGCAACATAGAGAGACACACTTAATATCTGTTCTATGTGAAAGAGTTTATGTTTAGCGAAATCCACGTCTATGTTCTACCCCTGTGTGTTGATTAAGTTTGGAATTAAAAAAGCCTTACCTGAGAGTCAAACCCTGTTCCCGTGTCCTCCTTCCTGTCCTGTGAACCCGAACTGTTTACATGGAGTAACATAATCGTTCTGAAGATGGAGTAACAAGATCGTTCTGATTCTGAAGATGGAGTAACAAGATCGTTCTGATTCTAATGTTGGAGTAACAGGATCGTTCTGGTTCTGATGTTGGAGTAACAGGATCGTTCTGGTTCTGATGATGGAGTAACAGGATCGTTCTGAATCTGAAGATGGAATAACAGGATCGTTCTGATTCTGATGTTTGAGTAACAGGATCGTTTTAATTCTGATGTTGGAGTAACAGGATCGTTCTGATTCTGAAGATGGAGTAACATGATCGTTCTGAATCTGATGATGGAGTAACAGGATCGTTCTGATTCTGAAGATGGAGTAACAGGATCGTTCTGATTCTAATGTTGAAGTAACAGGATCGTTCTGGTTCTGATGTTGGAGTAACAGGATCGTTCTGGTTCTGATGTTGGAGTAACAGGATCGTTCTGAATCTGAAGATGGAATAACAGGATCGTTCTGAATCTGAAGATGGAATAACAGGATCGTTCTGATTCTGATGTTGGAGTAACAGGATCGTTTTGATTCTGATGTTGGAGTAACATGATCGTTCTGAATCTGATGATGGAGTAACAGGATCGTTCTGATTCTGATGATGGAGTAACAGGATCGTTCTTATTCTGATGATGGAGTAACAGGATCGTTCTTATTCTGATGATGGAGTAACAGGATCGTTCTTATTCTGATGATGGAGTAACAGGATCGTTCTTATTCTGATGATGGAGTAACAGGATCGTTCTTATTCTGATGATGGAGTAACAGGATCGTTCTTATTCTGATGATGGAGTAACATGATCGTTCTTATTCTGATGTTGGAGTAACAGGATCGTTTTGATTCTGATGTTGGAGTAACATGATCGTTCTGAATCTGATGATGGAGTAACAGGATCGTTCTTATTCTGATGATGGTGTAACAGGATCGTTCTGATTCTGATGTTGGAGTAACAGGATCGTTCTGGTTCTGATGATGGAGTAACAGGATTATTTTGATTCTGAAGATGGAGTGACAGGATTATTTTGATTCTGAAGATGGAGTGACAGGATCGTTCTGGTTCTGATGTTGGAGTAACAGGATTGTTCTGGTTCTGATGATGGAGTAACAGGATCGTTCTGAATCTGAAGATGGAATAACAGGATCGTTCTGATTCTGATGTTGGAGTAACAGGATCGTTTTGATTCTGATGTTGGAGTAACAGGATCGTTCTGATTCTGAAGATGGAGTAACATGATCGTTCTGAATCTGAAGATCGAATAACAGGATCGTTCTGATTGTGAAGATGGAGTAACATGATCGTTCTGAATCTGATGATGGAGTAACAGGATCGTTCTGATTATGATGTTGGAGTAACAGGATCGTTTTGATTCTGATGTTGGAGTAACAGGATCGTTTTGATTCTGATGATGGAGTAACAGGATCGTTCTGAATCTGATGATGGAGTAACAGGATCCTTCTGATTCTGATGATGGAGTAACAGGATCCTTCTGATTCTGATGATGGAGTAACAGGATTATTTTGATTCTGAAGATGGAGTGACAGGATTATTTTGATTCTGAAGATGGAGTAACAGGATCGTTCTGGTTCTGATGTTGGAGTAACAGGATCGTTCTGGTTCTGATGATGGAGTAACAGGATCGTTCTGGTTCTGATGATGGAGTAAAAGGATCGTTCTGATTCTGATGTTGGAGTAACAGGATCGTTCTGGTTCTGATGATGGAGTAACAGGATCGTTCTTATACTGAAGATGGAGTAACAGGATCGTTCTGCTTCTGATGATGGAGTAACAGGATCGTTCTGGTTCTGATGATGGAGTAACAGGATCGTTCTGATTCTGATGTTGGAGTAACAGGATCGTTCTGTTCTGATGATGGAGTAACAGAATCGTTCTTATTCTGAAGATGGAGTAACAGGATCGTTCTGCTTCTGATGATGGAGTAACAGGATCGTTCTTATTCTGATGATGGTGTAACAGGATCGTTCTGATTCTGATGATGGAGTAACAGGATCGTTCTGGTTCTGATGATGGAGTAACAGGATCGTTCTGAATCTGAAGATGGAATAACAGGATCGTTCTGATTCTGATGTTGGAGTAACAGGATCGTTTTGATTCTGATGTTGGAGTAACAGGATCGTTCTGATTCTGAAGATGGAGTAACAGGATCGTTCTGAATCTGAAGATCGAATAACAGGATCGTTCTGATTGTGAAGATGGAGTAACATGATCGTTCTGAATCTGATGATGGAGTAACAGGATCGTTCTGATTATGATGTTGGAGTAACAGGATCGTTTTGATTCTGATGTTGGAGTAACAGGATCGTTTTGATTCTGATGTTGGAGTAACAGGATCGTTCTGAATCTGATGATGGAGTAACAGGATCCTTCTGATTCTGATGATGGAGTAACAGGATCCTTCTAATTCTGATGATGGAGTAACAGGATTATTTTGATTCTGAAGATGGAGTGACAGGATTATTTTGATTCTGAAGATGGAGTAACAGGATCGTTCTGGTTCTGATGTTGGAGTAACAGGATCGTTCTGGTTCTGATGATGGAGTAACAGGATCGTTCTGATTCTGATGTTGGAGTAACAGGATCGTTCTGGTTCTGATGTTGGAGTAACAGGATCGTTTTGATTCTGATGTTGGAGTAACAGGATCGTTCTGATTCTGAAGATGGAGTAACATGATCATTCTGATTCTGATGATGGAGTAACAGGCTTATTTTGATTCTGAAGATGGAGTAACAGGATTATTTTGATTCTGAAGATGGAGTAACAGGATCGTTCTTATTCTGAAGTTGGAGAAACAGGATCGTTCTGATTCTGATGTTGGAGTAACAGCATCGTTTTTATTCTGATGTTGGAGTAACAGGATCGTTTTGATTCTGATGTTGGAGTAACAGGATCGTTCTGATTCTGATGTTGGAGTAACAGGATCGTTTTGATTCTGATGTTGGAGTAACAGGATGGTTCTGATTCTGAAGATGGAGTAACATGATCGTTCTGAATCTGATGATGGAGTAACAGGATCCTTCTGATTCTGATGATGGAGTAACAGGATTATTTTGATTCTGAAGATGGAGTAACAGGATCGTTCTGATTCTAATGTTGGAGTAACAGGATCGTTCTGGTTCTGATGTTGGAATAACAGGATCGTTCTGAATCTGAAGATGGAATAACAGGATCGTTCTGATTGTGAAGATGGAGTGTGGCAGCGGGGGCGTGGTCAACCGCCCGTCCTGAGAGGGAAAGCAGTAAGGGCGCTTGCACCTGAGCTAAATTATGTCTAACACCTTTCTCTAATTTCAGTGAGTACAGGGAGAACGGCATAAAAGAGCTTCAGTGCCTCCAGTTCGAGAGAGAGAGTCGCCAGTCCAGTGTTGGCAACATAGAGAGACACACTTAATATCTGTTCTATGTGAAAGAGTTTATGTTTAGCGAAATCCACGTCTATGTTCTACCCCTGTGTGTTGATTAAGTTTGGAATTAAAAAAGCCTTACCTGAGAGTCAAACCCTGTTCCCGTGTCCTCCTTCCTGTCCTGTGAACCCGAACTGTTTACATGGAGCAACATAATCGTTCTGAAGATGGAGTAACAGGATCGTTCTGATTCTGAAGATGGAGTAACAAGATCGTTCTGATTCTAATGTTGGAGTAACAGGATCGTTCTGGTTCTGATGTTGGAGTAACAGGATCGTTCTGGTTCTGATGATGGAGTAACAGGATCGTTCTGAATCTGAAGATGGAATAACAGGATCGTTCTGATTCTGATGTTTGAGTAACAGGATCGATTTAATTCTGATGTTGGAGTAACAGGATCGTTCTGATTCTGAAGATGGAGTAACAGGATCGTTCTGATTCTGATGATGGAGTAACAGGATCGTTCTGATTCTGAAGATGGAGTAACAGGATCGTTCTGATTCTAATGTTGAAGTAACAGGATCGTTCTGGTTCTGATGTTGGAGTAACAGGATCGTTCTGGTTCTGATGTTGGAGTAACAGGATCGTTCTGAATCTGAAGATGGAATAACAGGATCGTTCTGATTCTGATGTTGGAGTAACAGGATCGTTTTGATTCTGATGTTGGAGTAACATGATCGTTCTGAATCTGATGATGGAGTAACAGGATCGTTCTGATTCTGATGATGGAGTAACAGGATCGTTCTTATTCTGATGATGGAGTAACAGGATCGTTCTTATTCTGATGATGGAGTAACATGATCGTTCTTATTCTGATGATGGAGTAACAGGATCGTTCTTATTCTGATGATGGAGTAACATGATCGTTCTTATTCTGATGTTGGAGTAACAGGATCGTTTTGATTCTGATGTTGGAGTAACATGATCGTTCTGAATCTGATGATGGAGTAACAGGATCGTTCTTATTCTGATGATGGTGTAACAGGATCGTTCTGATTCTGATGTTGGAGTAACAGGATCGTTCTGGTTCTGATGATGGAGTAACAGGATTATTTTGATTCTGAAGATGGAGTGACAGGATTATTTTGATTCTGAAGATGGAGTAACAGGATCGTTCTGGTTCTGATGTTGGAGTAACAGGATCGTTCTGGTTCTGATGATGGAGTAACAGGATCGTTCTGAATCTGAAGATGGAATAACAGGATCGTTCTGATTCTGATGTTGGAGTAACAGGATCGTTTTGATTCTGATGTTGGAGTAACAGGATCGTTCTGATTCTGAAGATGGAGTAACATGATCGTTCTGAATCTGAAGATCGAATAACAGGATCGTTCTGATTGTGAAGATGGAGTAACATGATCGTTCTGAATCTGATGATGGAGTAACAGGATCGTTCTGATTATGATGTTGGAGTAACAGGATCGTTTTGATTCTGATGTTGGAGTAACAGGATCGTTTTGATTCTGATGTTGGAGTAACAGGATCGTTCTGAATCTGATGATGGAGTAACAGGATCCTTCTGATTCTGATGATGGAGTAACAGGATCCTTCTAATTCTGATGATGGAGTAACAGGATTATTTTGATTCTGAAGATGGAGTAACAGGATCGTTCTGGTTCTGATGTTGGAGTAACAGGATCGTTCTGGTTCTGATGATGGAGTAACAGGATCGTTCTGATTCTGATGTTGGAGTAACAGGATCGTTCTGGTTCTGATGTTGGAGTAACAGGATCGTTTTGATTCTGATGTTGGAGTAACAGGATCGTTCTGATTCTGAAGATGGAGTAACAGGATCGTTCTGAATCTGATGATGGAGTAACAGGATCGTTCTGGTTCTGATGATGGAGTAACAGGATCGTTCTGATTCTGATGTTGGAGTAACAGGATCGTTCTGGTTCTGATGTTGGAGTAACAGGATCGTTTTGATTCTGATGTTGGAGTAACAGGATCGTTCTGATTCTGAAGATGGAGTAACATGATCATTCTGATTCTGATGATGGAGTAACAGGCTTATTTTGATTCTGAAGATGGAGTAACAGGATTATTTTGATTCTGAAGATGGAGTAACAGGATCGTTCTTATTCTGAAGATGGAGAAACAGGATCGTTCTGATTCTGATGTTGGAGTAACAGCATCGTTTTGATTCTGATGTTGGAGTAACAGGATCGTTCTTATTCTGAAGATGGAGAAACAGGATCGTTCTGATTCTGATGTTGGAGTAACAGCATCGTTTTGATTCTGATGTTGAAACGATCTCCGAGTAACAGGATCGTTCTGATTCTGAAGATGGAGTAACAGGATCGTTCTGAATCTGATGATGGAGTAACAGGATCGTTCTGGTTCTGATGATGGAGTAACAGGATCGTTCTGATTCTGATGTTGGAGTAACAGGATCGTTCTGGTTCTGATGTTGGAGTAACAGGATCGTTTTGATTCTGATGTTGGAGTAACAGGATCGTTCTGATTCTGAAGATGGAGTAACATGATCATTCTGATTCTGATGATGGAGTAACAGGCTTATTTTGATTCTGAAGATGGAGTAACAGGATTATTTTGATTCTGAAGATGGAGTAACAGGATCGTTCTTATTCTGAAGATGGAGAAACAGGATCGTTCTGATTCTGATGTTGGAGTAACAGCATCGTTTTGATTCTGATGTTGGAGTAACAGGATCGTTTTGATTCTGATGTTGGAGTAACAGGATCGTTCTGATTCTGATGTTGGAGTAACAGGATCGTTTTGATTCTGATGTTGGAGTAACAGGATGGTTCTGATTCTGAAGATGGAGTAACATGATCGTTCTGAATCTGATGATGGAGTAACAGGATCCTTCTGATTCTGATGATGGAGTAACAGGATTATTTTGATTCTGAAGATGGAGTAACAGGATCGTTCTGATTCTAATGTTGGAGTAACAGGATCGTTCTGGTTCTGATGTTGGAATAACAGGATCGTTCTGAATCTGAAGATGGAATAACAGGATCGTTCTGATTGTGAAGATGGAGTGTGGCAGCGGGGGCGTGGTCAACCGCCCGTCCTGAGAGGGAAAGCAGTAAGGGCGCTTGCACCTGAGCTAAATTATGTCTAACACCTTTCTCTAATTTCAGTGAGTACAGGGAGAACGGCATAAAAGAGCTTCAGTGCCTCCAGTTCGAGAGAGAGAGTCGCCAGTCCAGTGTTGGCAACATAGAGAGACACACTTAATATCTGTTCTATGTGAAAGAGTTTATGTTTAGCGAAATCCACGTCTATGTTCTACCCCTGTGTGTTGATTAAGTTTGGAATTAAAAAAGCCTTACCTGAGAGTCAAACCCTGTTCCCGTGTCCTCCTTCCTGTCCTGTGAACCCGAACTGTTTACATGGAGTAACATAATCGTTCTGAAGATGGAGTAACAGGATCGTTCTGATTCTGAAGATGGAGTAACAGGATCGTTCTGATTCTAATTTTGGAGTAACAGGATCGTTCTGGTTCTGATGTTGGAGTAACAGGATCGTTCTGGTTCTGATGATGGAGTAACAGGATCGTTCTGAATCTGAAGATGGAATAACAGGATCGTTCTGATTCTGATGTTTGAGTAACAGGATCGTTTTAATTCTGATGTTGGAGTAACAGGATCGTTCTGATTCTGAAGATGGAGTAACATGATCGTTCTGAATCTGATGATGGAGTAACAGGATCGTTCTGATTCTGAAGATGGAGTAACAGGATCGTTCTGATTCTAATGTTGAAGTAACAGGATCGTTCTGGTTCTGATGTTGGAGTAACAGGATCGTTCTGGTTCTGATGTTGGAGTAACAGGATCGTTCTGAATCTGAAGATGGAATAACAGGATCGTTCTGAATCTGAAGATGGAATAACAGGATCGTTCTGATTCTGATGTTGGAGTAACAGGATCGTTTTGATTCTGATGTTGGAGTAACATGATCGTTCTGAATCTGATGATGGAGTAACAGGATCGTTCTGATTCTGATGATGGAGTAACAGGATCGTTCTTATTCTGATGATGGAGTAACAGGATCGTTTTGATTCTGATGTTGGAGTAACAGGATCGTTCTGATTCTGAAGATGGAGTAACATGATCGTTCTGAATCTGAAGATCGAATAACAGGATCGTTCTGATTGTGAAGATGGAGTAACATGATCGTTCTGAATCTGATGATGGAGTAACAGGATCGTTCTGATTATGATGTTGGAGTAACAGGATCGTTTTGATTCTGATGTTGGAGTAACAGGATCGTTTTGATTCTGATGTTGGAGTAACAGGATCGTTCTGAATCTGATGATGGAGTAACAGGATCCTTCTGATTCTGATGATGGAGTAACAGGATCCTTCTAATTCTGATGATGGAGTAACAGGATTATTTTGATTCTGAAGATGGAGTGACAGGATTATTTTGATTCTGAAGATGGAGTAACAGGATCGTTCTGGTTCTGATGTTGGAGTAACAGGATCGTTCTGGTTCTGATGATGGAGTAACAGGATCGTTCTGATTCTGATGTTGGAGTAACAGGATCGTTCTGGTTCTGATGTTGGAGTAACAGGATCGTTTTGATTCTGATGTTGGAGTAACAGGATCGTTCTGATTCTGAAGATGGAGTAACAGGATCGTTCTGAATCTGATGATGGAGTAACAGGATCGTTCTGATTCTGATGATGGAGTAACAGGATCGTTCTGATTCTGATGATGGAGTAACAGGATCGTTTTGATTCTGATGTTGGAGTAACAGGATCGTTCTAATTCTGAAGATGGAGTAACATGATCGTTCTGAATCTGATCATGGAGTAACAGGATCGTTCTGATTCTGATGATGGAGTAACAGGATTATTTTGATTCTGAAGATGGAGTAACAGGATCGTTCTGATTCTAATGTTGGAGTAACAGGATCGTTCTGGTTCTGATGTTGGAGTAACAGGATCGTTCTGATTCTAATGATGGAGTAACAGGATCGTTCTGAATCTGAAGATGGAATAACAGGATCGTTCTGATTTTGATGTTGGAGTAACAGGATCGTTTTAATTCTGATGTTGGAGTAACAGGATCGTTCTGATTCTGAAGATGGAGTAACATGATCGTTCTGAATCTGATGATGGAGTAACAGGATCGTTCTGATTCTGAAGATGGAGTAACAGGATCGTTCTGATTCTAATGTTGAAGTAACAGGATCGTTCTGGTTCTGATGTTGGAGTAACAGGATCGTTCTGGTTCTGATGTTGGAGTAACAGGATCGTTCTGAATCTGAAGATGGAATAACAGGATCGTTCTGAATCTGAAGATGGAATAACAGGATCGTTCTGATTCTGATGTTGGAGTAACAGGATCGTTTTGATTCTGATGTGGGAGTAACATGATCGTTCTGAATCTGATGATGGAGTAACAGGATCGTTCTGATTCTGATGATGGAGTAACAGGATCGTTCTTATTCTGATGATGGAGTAACAGGATCGTTCTGAATCTGATCATGGAGTAATAGGATCGTTCTGATTCTGATGATGGAGTAACAGGATTATTTTGATTCTGAAGTTGGAGTAACAGGATTGTTCTGATTCTAATGTTGGAGTAACAGGATCGTTCTGGTTCTGATGTTGGAGTAACAGGATCGTTCTGGTTCTGATGATGGAGTAACAGGATCGTTCTGAATCTGAAGATGGAATAACAGGATCGTTCTGATTCTGATGTTGGAGTAACAGGATCGTTTTGATTCTGATGTTGGAGTAACAGGATCGTTCTGATTCTGAAGATGGTGTAACATGATCGTTCTGAATCTGAAGATCGAATAACAGGATCGTTCTGATTGTGAAGATGGAGTAACATGATCGTTCTGAATCTGATGATGGAGTAACAGGATCGTTCTGATTATGATGTTGGAGTAACAGGATCGTTTTGATTCTGATGTTGGAGTAACAGGATCGTTTTTATTCTGATGATGGAGTAACAGGATCGTTCTGAATCTGATGATGGAGTAACAGGATCCTTCTGATTCTGATGATGGAGTAACAGGATCCTTCTGATTCTGATGATGGAGTAACAGGATCGTTCTGGTTCTGATGTTGGAGTAACAGGATCGTTCTGGTTCTGATGTTGGAGTAACAGGATCGTTCTGGTTCTGATGATGGAGTAACAGGATCGTTCTGGTTCTGATGATGGAGTAACAGGATCGTTCTGATTCTGATGTTGGAGTAACAGGATTATTTTGATTCTGAAGATGGAGTGACAGGATTATTTTGATTCTGAAGATGGAGTAACAGGATCGTTCTGGTTCTGATGTTGGAGTAACAGGATCGTTCTGGTTCTGATGTTGGAGTAACAGGATCGTTCTGGTTCTGATGATGGAGTAACAGGATCGTTCTGATTCTGATGTTGGAGTAACAGGATCGTTCTGGTTCTGATGATGGAGTAACAGGATCGTTCTTATTCTGAAGATGGAGTAACAGGATCGTTCTGCTTCTGATGATGGAGTAACAGGATCGTTCTGGTTCTGATGATGGAGTAACAGGATCGTTCTGATTCTGATGTTGGAGTAACAGGATCGTTCTGTTCTGATGATGGAGTAACAGAATCGTTCTTATTCTGAAGATGGAGTAACAGGATCGTTCTGCTTCTGATGATGGAGTAACAGGATCGTTCTGGTTCTGATGATGGAGTAACAGGATCGTTCTGAATCTGAAGATGGAATAACAGGATCGTTCTGATTCTGATGTTGGAGTAACAGGATCGTTTTGATTCTGATGTTGGAGTAAAAGGATCGTTCTGATTCTGAAGATGGAGTAACATGATCGTTCTGAATCTGATGATGGAGTAACAGGATCATTCTGATTCTGATGATGGAGTAACAGGCTTATTTTGATTCTGAAGATGGAGTAACAGGATTATTTTGATTCTGAAGATGGAGTAACAGGATCGTTCTTATTCTGAAGATGGAGAAACAGGATCGTTCTGATTCTGATGTTGGAGTAACAGCATCGTTTTGATTCTGATGTTGGAGTAACAGGATCGTTTTGATTCTGATGTTGGAGTAACGGGATCGTTCTGATTCTGATGTTGGAGTAACAGGATCGTTTTGATTCTGATGTTGGAGTAACAGGATGGTTCTGATTCTGAAGATGGAGTAACATGATCGTTCTGAATCTGATGATGGAGTAACAGGATCCTTCTGATTCTGATGATGGAGTAACAGGATTATTTTGATTCTGAAGATGGAGTAACAGGATCGTTCTGATTCTAATGTTGGAGTAACAGGATCGTTCTGGTTCTGATGTTGGAATAACAGGATCGTTCTGAATCTGAAGATGGAATAACAGGATCGTTCTGATTGTGAAGATGGAGTGTGGCAGCGGGGGCGTGGTCAACCGCCCGTCCTGAGAGGGAAAGCAGTAAGGGCGCTTGCACCTGAGCTAAATTATGTCTAACACCTTTCTCTAATTTCAGTGAGTACAGGGAGAACGGCATAAAAGAGCTTCAGTGCCTCCAGTTCGAGAGAGAGAGTCGCCAGTCCAGTGTTGGCAACATAGAGAGACACACTTAATATCTGTTCTATGTGAAAGAGTTTATGTTTAGCGAAATCCACGTCTATGTTCTACCCCTATGTGTTGATTAAGTTTGGAATTAAAAAAGCCTTACCTGAGAGTCAAACCCTGTTCCCGTGTCCTCCTTCCTGTCCTGTGAACCCGAACTGTTTACATGGAGTAACATAATCGTTCTGAAGATGGAGTAACAAGATCGTTCTGAATCTGAAGATGGAGTAACAGGATCGTTCTGATTCTGATGCTGGAGTAACAGGATCGTTCTGAATCTGATGATGGAGTAACAGGATCGTTCTGATTCTGATGTTGGAGTAACAGGATCGTTCTGATTCTGATGATTGAGTAACAGGATCGTTTTGATTCTGATGTTGGAGTAACAGGATCGTTCTGATTCTGATGATGGAGTAACAGGATCGTTCTGGTTCTGATGTTGGAGTAACAGGATCGTTCTGGTTGTGATGATGGAGTAACAGGATCGTTCTGATTCTGATGTTGGAGTAACAGGATCGTTTTGATTCTGATGTTGGAGTAACAGGATCGTTCTGATTCTGATGATGGAGTAACATGATCGTTCTGATTCTGATGATGGAGTAACAGGATCGTTCTGGTTCTGATGTTGGAGTAACAGGATCGTTCTGGTTGTGATGTTGGAGTAACAGGATCGTTCTGAATCTGATGATGGAGTAACAGGATCGTTCTGATTCTGATGCTGGAGTAACAGGATCGTTCTGAATCTGATGATGGAGTAACAGGATCGTTCTGATTCTGATGTTGGAGTAACAGGATCGTTCTGATTCTGATGATTGAGTAACAGGATCGTTTTGATTCTGATGTTGGAGTAACAGGATCGTTCTGATTCTGATGATGGAGTAACAGGATCGTTCTGATTCTGATGATGGAGTAACAGGATCGTTCTGGTTCTGATGTTGGAGTAACAGGATCGTTCTGATTCTGATGATGGAGTAACAGGATCGTTCTGGTTCTGATGTTGGAGTAACAGGATCGTTCTGGTTGTGATGATGGAGTAACAGGATCGTTCTGATTCTGATGATGGAGTAACATGATCGTTCTGATTCTGATGTTGGAGTAACAGGATCGTTCTGGTTCTGATGTTTGAGTAACAGGATCGTTCTGGTTGTGATGTTGGAGTAACAGGATCGTTCTGAATCTGATGATGGAGTAACAGGATCGTTCTGATTCTGATGTTGGAGTAACAGGATCGTTCTTATTCTGAAGATGGAGTAACAGGATCGTTCTTATTCTGAAGACAGCCTAACTTGTGATTCAGTCTGATTTGGTGACTTGTTCCACTTGTTCACTGAACAGATCTGGTCTCTACATTTTAAACAGTATTTATAATACAAATCATAGTAACACCTTATTTTCAGTCTGTGTTACACATATTTCATAGGGTGATCATACATCCTCTTTTTCCCAGCTCATGTCCTCTTTTTCTAATCTTAAAAAAGCATCCTGCCGGGATTTCTAAATTTGCTAACATGTCCAGGATTGGGCTTTAGTTGCATTATGATGTGCGTCTGGTCCAATAATTCATTGTGTGTGTATATTTGCATTGCTTTAACGGATCTTTGTAAGTCCCGCCTTCTCGCACACCAATTGGTCGATTATAAGAGGCTTGCAGCAACTATTGGCCAAATTGCTGCCTGTCAATCTCTCCTCTGTTGTGTTTGGCATCAAACAGTTGCTTGAGAGTCGCAGTAAATGACAGCTGAGTGAAACAATGCCCAAATGAATGTGCAAATGTACGGAAGATTTGCACAAATAATTCCCATGCTCTCGTCCAGGTGGAGATCCGCGGGAAGCAGAATGATTGACATGTAAAGCTGCACATATGTGCCAGTCGATAATAAAGGTGCAAGTGATTTAGAAGCACACATGAGCTCTGCGATGCATGAAGGGTCTGCGATGCATGAAAGGTCAAAGTTCATCAGGTAAATTAACGGACTACTTTTTGCGAGCAGGATAAATTGTTATCACGTTGCTTCATTTTCCATGAGCATTCAACATAATAGTAAATGAAGACACACTCATGGCATCAAATATTTCATTTTAGTACGCGGACATTCAAAAGAATGTTGGACATTTTTATTTATATGTATTTATGTTATGCTAATAGAGTGTCTTTTTCACTGTATTAAAGTTTGCATTCATTGTAGCACAGCTGAACCCTATTATAATTATTATTATTATTATTATTATTGTGATGTCAGGATGAGTTTGTAACTAATAAAATGATCAATGTGTTTTATTGTTATGCTTGTACTGAAGAATAACTCATTAAACATGAAGATGATGATGATGATGAGAGTATCAACAGAATTCAAATGAGCTCATCATTTCTTGTGCTGTTCAATCAGATTGAATCAATCACAGTTTTTCATGATTTGTAAATGACGCTGACACACAAACTCTGTTGTTGTGTTGATGAGCTGCTGGATAAAGTGTCATTGAGATTCAGGGTCAACATTCACTGATATCCGCTGCGCTTTAAATTATGCATGGCACAACATCCTGCTAATTAAGACAAAAGACAAGACATCCACAAGAGCATCAATTCTTAATTTAAAACCCAAACTACTGCATACAAACCTTCATCTGTCCCATTGTCTGAGAAAGCTAACAGCAAACCATCATAACCCTTTCCATGAGCATCAGTGATGATGTGTGTGTCAGACAGACGTTTCTCTACCTTTCAGAGTGGCCAGTGTCAGCAGTTCTCTGTTGTTGCTGATGGGGAAACACGAGGTACTCAGTCTACGATGTGTCTTCAGGGCACACTGAGAGGACGAATGCTTGACACGCAGCACACGTGTGACGGGAGGATCACTGGTCAAACCCTGGAGAAACAGCAGAGTCACTTCATACAATCCGCATTTCCAGTTCAAAGCATTTCACGGATCATTTATTCACATTGAGTCAGGTTTCTCAAACATGTAGAACAATCTATTGATCTGATCTATACACTAAGACCATGTCATTTCAACCACATGAAACTTCTGCTTACATTTGTGATATTTATGATTCACCAGATAGTATTAAAAACAAATGATCAACTGGATCAGTCTGTATTACCTGTAATTAAGTGTTAATGTATTGTGTTAATTGTGATAGTGGTAAACACCTTCTGTGTCATGTCTAAATATACAATCTGATAATAATAACAGTTCAAATGTATGTTCATGGAAACACATACAATAATATCACATATCTCACAAAACATAGAACATAATCACTCCATATATGTTTTACCAAGAAATGAATAATCAATATTTACCTCATTTTCTGAGTTCTGCTTGTCTTGGTGTTGCTTTCTTCCACTTTTGCTGGATTTCACAGACTGAACACAGTTCAAGACCATTAAGAGTTTTACAGCAGACACAGACAGATATGTCAAACCATTTCTCAACTTATAGCTACCTTTTCTTTCTTTGACTTATGTGGCATTGTGTGTGTGTGTGAGAGAGAGTGAGAGAGAGAGTGTGTGTGTGTGTGTGTGTGTGTGTGTGTGTGTGACAAGAACTGATGCCGGTGAGATCACACACTCTCTCTCTCTCTCTCGCTCACAACACACTCACACACACACACTCACACTCTCTCTCTCACACACACTCACTCTCTCTCTCTCTCTCTCTCTCTCTCTCTCTCTCTCTCTCTCTCTCTCTCGCTCACAACACACTCACACACACACACACACACACACTCTCTCTCTCTCACACACACACACTCTCTCTCTCTCTCTCTCTCTCGCTCACAACACACACACACACTCTATCTCTCTCTCAATTCAATTTCAATTTCAATTTAACGAGCTTTATTGGCATGACAAAGACATTTTGTATTGCCAAAGCAATTACATAGAAAAACAGAACAGGAACTAAACTAAGACATGACAACAATAATAACTATTAAAGCTGCAAGCAGCGATGACGGGCCCAAGCCGGTGGCACCGCAACCCCGGTGCCTTTAGTTACCGGGCTCATTTCCTCTTGGTGGCTTTCGGAAAACAAAGGATGATGGACACAGCAACAACTCAAAATTAATGTAAACATGGACCCTAAACATACAATGTGTAATAGATATATGCCACCATTCCAGTTTGACTACAATTTACTGTAATTTAATCCACTGCCATGACAACACTATTAAAGTGACACACTTCCACCAGTTGGTGGCACTACAGTTTAGGATGAGCTCCCACCCCAGACGGTTTGCAAAACTGCATATCTCAGCAACTACAGTACAAGTAAAAACAGCATGAAAAAGTCAGCCTGAGGCAAGCTACCTAGGTCAATACCGAATGGACAGCTAGGCTTAAATGGGAGAGATTTTGGCGCTTGTGAGTCGATGTCAGATTACGAGGGATAAGAAACAGAGTCAGGGAAGCGTTTACACTTTCTAGCTGATTTGGGCGAGAATGGCCAGCCATACCAAAAAAATATAGAGTAACAGTGTTCGTGTTACTGTGAGTATCAGTCATATGAGAAATAGAAACAAACAATACATACACATTCATATATACCCACAGCCCGACGGGTCTATTGCGCAATAACTTCGCGATATGCAAAAACTCAAAAATTAAAAGATAAACATATCTTACATCGTTGGAAAGCTGAGACTCTTGTGATTCGAACGATGTAAACCATTTTAATATACACTTAACACAGCGGGTAAAATCGGTGTATTTCTCAGACCACTTACAGCAAAATAAACAAATACAAAATGGTAGAAACTCACCTATAAAGCTCATCTTACTCTACTGATCCACTTCATTCCATCAAAAATGGTTTAGTTACACTGTAAAGGGTCCATACAATCCAATTCAACGAAGTATACATAATATACACCATAATACATTTATATATCAATAAACACCCACGTAGTATAGACGTAGCATTTCGAGCTAACCGACAGAGCTGACACAACTTCAACGCATTCTTTGATGAAGCTACCTTGAACATGTAAACATTACAGATATTTTTATGTCAAAATGTCCGCTGACCCCTGGACTTTAGATGGACAGGTCATTTGAGCCAGTCGGTGCATGATAGAGGTGTGGCCAGGTATCAATATCCTTGAAGCCTATACATACACTTAGATAAACATGTGTAAAACACTCATTTTCTAATGTATTGTTATCAAATTTTAAATTGGGTTTGGTAAGGCTTCATGCTCTGATCTAATTGTGTTTTCCAGCTAATACCTCCCAGCTGTAGTTATCTGCAGGCATCTTTTTACAAAAAAAAAATGTAGGCGGAGTTTATTTCCCCTTTTTGAGTGTGTTCAAAGTTCTATTACTCAATACAAGTAAGACTTACAGTGATTCTGACTATTTAGGAACAAACCTCAAAGTCTCCCCTTTCAAAAGAGACCAAAAGCATGCATATACTCCAAAGGGTTCAAGAACAGCATGCATTTTAATTTGGGTAGGCCTTTTTTAGGCGTTTTTGGCAAATATTGCAGGATGTTTAAAAGGTTAAAACAGTAGAATCTGCGCGTGTCAAAATCATCTCTCTCTTTCGTGCATTTAGCAGCTGACGGTTGGGTTTAGTGTGAGCGTGTGCAGGGAAGCACATTTCACTGAATTTACGATGTTACACGTATAAACCTTCATCAACCCGTTAATCCGAAACGCAAATGCCGTTATTTTGCGTCTCTCGCTCCTGCTTGTGATTGACAAAGCTGTCAAACGGGACAATTGGCAAGCGTGCAAGTTTGGATCGGTCTTTTCATGTTTTAATAATTTGCAGTGTACGATATCTACGTTCAAAGCGAGCGGTGCAATATGCAATTCATCCAAAATAATTACAAAGTTCTTTTCGCTCTTGTTCTACATATTTTTTTCAAGCGTCAGGTGATGTTTCTTCAGTATTAATTTTTTCTGCCAGGCCCGGGTACCATCTTCAGCCCAGCCCTGATGGCCGCGGGTTCTGACCCGTGTGCAAAGTTTCAAGAGTTTTAGAGCACGTTAAGGTCCCCAAAAGTGCCCGAATAGTCGATAAAATAATAATAATAATAATAATCAGGAGGAAAACAATAGAGCCTTCGCCTTTTCAAGGCTTGGGCCCTAATAAAGAAATAACATGCAACATTATATAGGGTCAGTAACAGGGGTAGGGGATTAGGGTCAGGGGTCATCGATACATCATGTGTTGTTATTGATTTGAGTTCTGGTTGTCCCGCAGGTTTCTACAGGATACTACAAATCCTGCAGCTATATTTGCACATTCCTCTTTTTCCCCCAGAATAAAACACATTTTTTGTGTCGGGGTACATGTTGTACATGTACATTTTTTGTGTCTCTCTCTCTCTCTCTCTCTCTCTCTCTCTCTCTCTCTCTCTCTCTCGCTCACAACACACACACACACACACACACACACTGATTCGTCACTGTCAGTCACGTGATAGCAGGAGGGTTAGGTGCATTAGTTTAGACGCATTAGGGTTATTATGGTGTTCCTGCTACAGGAGCTTCTTATTCAGTTCCACTAAGCTGTTATTGAGACTGTCATGTGAACCTCTTGTCCCAAATTAGTCATAAATAAACTACAACAGATGAAGACTATAAAAAATAGACTGTATCAAAATATGTGCAATATATAAATTAAGATTTATACTTGTTACCTATAAAAATAAAAAATATTTTTTTATATACCACTTGCACAAGCATACCCAGAACTATGTGCATGTACATAGCAACATGTATTGAATGTCATTATTGTCAAGTGTACGTGTGTTTTAATAGTTTTAATTCTGTCGATATTCTTCATGTCGCTTCTTGTTGCTTTCTTCAACATCTCAATCGATTCATCATATCATTTTATAAATGACTAATTGTCTTCCAAACACAACATCAGACAAATTCTGACTAAAAGGTTATAGTCCTGTTTGAATCATCAATTGATGATATTATTCTTATTCACAACACATGACACGGCACAACGCCGCAGAGATAGGCTGACGTTTGCGCTTGTGCTGAGTTTCGGCTTTCTGGGCGTTGTAGTTCATCTGTCATGACTACTCATGACTTCCAGCTTGTGGAAAACTACATATCCCAGAATACAATGCAACAATAAAGATTCCGTCTGCACTGGGCGTTGGTCAGTGTGTCAGTGACCGTGATACAGCTCGCGCACCCTGTGGGAGCTCAATCTGCGGTTTCTGGCGCTTTATTCGGTGTGATATGTCTGACGGTGGCGGAGGAGACGACGGCAGCGGCGGGATGGAGGTTTCTGCGGCCGTACAGACGGTGGCGGACGCATCTGTTTTGCAGAAACACATCCGTAAGCTCGTGCCGCTGCTGCTGGAAGATGGCGGGGACGCGCCCGCGGCACTCGAGAGCGCGCTGGAGGAGAAGTGTGCGCTCGAGCAGATGAGAAAATTCCTGTCAGACCCGCAAATTCACTCGATCCTGGTGGAGCGGAACGCGCTGAAAGGTTTAAAACATTCATTTTACAGGATTAAATTATTAAACGCATCTTAACGACTTTAAACTCCCATTACATACATATACAACATTTACATGACGTCATTTTAATGTCTGCAGTTCTGAGTCATCATATGTCAATATTAAACTAACATTCTCGCCGTGTTTGTGTAGTTATGATCAGGACGAAAGTTCACATATGTTTGTTAAAGAGAACATAACATGATTTTAATGAGACCATAAAGCTGCTTGAATCCGATCAGTGATGAATAATAAATGAAATGAGAGTTATGGGTGTGTCTACTTCACTATCGGGTCTGTACCATGACTTTGGGTCAGGGCAATAATGCCTCATACACACTACACGACTTTCAAAGACGTCGGATTGTGGTACCGTTCATATTACACGACTGTCTGTCTTGTCATTGTAGCGTTTTCAAACTACACGAGGAATCGGCGACAGGGGTGAACACATTACAAGACATTTCACTATTGACGAATCCTTGGTTTATTTCATACAATTCAAATAAAAATTTTATATATATATATATATATATATATATATATATATATGCGCGAATGGTTTTAAAACGCTGTAAAAATGTGGAGAACGAGTAGAGAAGCGTTGGATTCTCACTTTTATAAGTGCGGTACATTGATCAGTTAATCTAACCCTAAAGCTTGAAGTATACTCCGTGCACAGTCTGTGTGACGTCATTATTTTCATCAGGAGTGTCCGGGTGCGGACAGATTATTCTCCGTGCGGAGAAACGCGCACAATGGTGACTGAGAAAACAGTTCACTAGGACTATACACACAGTTGTACTGTCAAGCATTAATTCCTCTTGCGCGTTTTTCCACACACATTCCGCACGGACAGAAGTATAATTTGGGCATTAAAGTCCCTCTTAACGCTGTCGTGCGAGCTCCCTGACCGGGATAGTTCGCGTGGAAATCGTCGGTGCTCGTGTGGTCGCGGCGCACATAGTGTGAGGGGAATAACGAGCAGCTCATGACCACCCGATTATGGTTTTAAATGTTTACAAAATGATGGCCGATTTGGCGATCTACCTGAAGCTGACCAGTCAAGAGAAGGTGTTACAGCTCACACGATCGATGTAAACGGAGTTTATATGGAGCTGTTCCACATTTGGAGAAAACGGTCGTGTTAAAACTGTGTTTTCCCATATTATTCACATCCATATTACTGGGAATTATTCAGAAATGCTGTTCTCTGCTCTTCAAACAAATCATTTGCCATATGGGTTGTGCTAGAAAAATGTTTTTATCACTTTGACGGAAAGTGTTTTAAAGTTTCTGTCATGGTCTGTTTTTATGTGTCATACTTGCATTCGTTTCAGTTCTACGGCTGCGTTTTAGGTGGATATACCATCTGTTATAATTGTATATGCACACGATAGTGGATATGTGCAAGATTTCCCAAGTGCAAGTCTGATGAAAATAAGGACTTCTAGGTTGCACGATCGACCTGTCACTCAACCGCTGCAGATTTTTTTTTTCTCCCCAATGTGTAACACACAATTCCCAAATGCGCTCCAAGTCCTTGTAGTGACTCCCTCAATCCAGGTGGTGGAGGACGAATCTCAGTTGCCTCCGCGTCTGAGACCGTCAATCCG
>JAVLUX010000013.1:45950000-45997500 GCA_032164185.1 Moxostoma hubbsi
AGCTTTTTTTTTCATTCAAAACTGCTTTTATTGTCTGATGTTTTTCTCATTTATATTTGATTGATATTAAGTGTTGTGTGTGCTGTTGTTTCTGTGCAGATTTGAACACAAACATGAGCTCAATCAGTTGTATCCATGTTGTCACTGTCACATGCTTTGTTTTATTTACTGTATGTTTCCATTGATTTCTCATTTTGAATGTTAAATGTCCAAAAATCGCTGCTAGTTGGTTTTTCTGACACTTGTTTGGACTGCAGAGGATGTTGGTGATGAAGGTGAAGAGGAGAAAGAGTGTATTTCCTACAGCATCAGCATTGACATTCATTACGGGCTCAAATCAAACAGGTAACAAGCTCGTATTGAGTTTCTATTCTAATTGATTTATGATGATAGTTATCTAATGGTAATTAGTGTGTTGTGAGGCTTTTCACTCCGTGACTAACAGGGACACATGATCTTTCAGCCTCGCTTTGATCAAGCGGACAGGAGTTATTGATGCAGACAAACCCATCTCGACTCAGGTGCGAGTTCTGACTCTAAGTGAGGATTCTCCATACGAGACACTGCATTCTTTCATCAGTAATGCGGTCGCTCCGTACTTCAAATCCTACATCCGAGAGTCCGGCAAAGCCGACAGGTAACGTCACCTCTGACCTTATGGATGATGTTTAGAGAAGAATTGTGGCAGTAATGCAGCACTGCCCTTTTAAGCATGTATACAGTAACTTGTGTAGCAGTCACCTTTCAGCATTACTGAACAGAACCGGTGTGTGTGTTTGGTTCAGGGATGGAGATAAGATGGCTCCCTCAGTGGAGAAGAAGATTGCCGAGTTGGAGATGGGGCTCCTCCACCTGCAGCAGAATATTGAGATCCCAGAGATCAGTCTGCTCATCCACCCCATCATCACTAATGTGGCGAAGCAGTGCTACGAGCGCACAGAAAAGCCCAAGGTCACTGACTTTGGTGACAAAGTGGAGGATCCAACATTCCTGAACCAGCTGCAGTCTGGAGTCAATCGCTGGATCAGAGAAATCCAGAAGGTTTGAGCTTCATAGCATTACTGTGTTCAAATAGTGTTGCTGTGCAAGGAACATTGGAGTCGTAGGAAGTTGGGATCTCAGGTTTGTGCTGCGGTTTCTGACCTGTGACCTGTTCTCAGGTGACTAAACTGGACCGTGACCCGGCCTCTGGGACCGCCCTGCAGGAGATCAGCTTCTGGCTGAACCTCGAGCGTGCCCTCAACCGCATTCAGGAGAAGAGAGAGAGCCCCGAGGTCTTGCTCACCTTAGACATCCTGAAACACGGCAAACGCTTCCACGCCACAGTCAGCTTCGACACCGACACGGGTGAGGTGTCTTTAAATCCCTGCAGGATTTATCTCAAGTGTCATCTAATTATGTGTTGCTTTTCTAACATTTGGGTCTGTCGTCATGTGTGTTTCTCAGGGTTGAAGCAGGCCGTGGAGACCGTTAATGATTACAACCCCCTGATGAAAGACTTTCCCCTCAACGATCTTCTGTCAGCCACTGAACTGGACAAGATACGCCAGGCGTTGGTAGCCATCTTCAACCACCTGCGCAAGATCCGAAACACCAAGTACCCCATCCAGCGTGCCCTGCGACTCGTGGAGGCCATCTCGCGAGACCTCAGCTCTCAGCTGCTCAAAGTTCTGGGCACTCGCAAGCTCATGCACGTGGCCTATGAAGAGTTTGAGAAGGTACTGCTGCTGTTCAGGTCTCGTTCATTCTGCAGCGGTGCACCTGCAGCTCACAGCTCATATTCTTATGTTGTCCTCAGGTGATGGTTGCGTGTTTTGAAGTCTTCCAGACGTGGGAGGATGAGTATGAGAAACTGCAGGTACTCCTGAGGGATATTGTGAAGAGGAAGAGGGAGGAGAATCTGAAGATGGTGTGGCGTTTAAGCCCCGCCCACCGCAAGCTTCAGGCCCGTTTGGACCACATGCGGCGGTTCAGACGCCAACACGAGCAGCTCAGAGCAGTTATTGTTCGTGTGCTGAGACCTCAGGTACTAAATCTGATAGAATTATTATTTGAATAGTTTAGAACTCGCAGAAGTTTTCGTTGTGCTGATGTATTTCCTGTTGAAACAGGAGGTTGGGAATAGACATATTGAAGGGCTTTTGTCACTGTCCAGTAAAACCATGATTGCAGATGGTATTAAGGGAGGGACATTCTCGTTCTAGAGAGTATTTTAATTGGACAGACAGTTCTATAGGTCCTCGAGTGCAAGAGGATGTCATCAATATATTTGGTACATTTAGCATATAGTTGACCTCAAAGCTAACAGACATGAACTACAAGCCAAAAAAGTCAATGTTAAGAGTCTTTGAATCGAATGTTTCGATGAATACAAACTAATGATGTGAAACACTTTCCATTAAAGCATTATATCTTTGTATTACTGGCTCATTCATTGTTCTGTTTTCATTTGCAGTTGTCTGCCGTGCCCCAGCATGCTCAGGGGGAGACTGCTGAACAGCCCGATATGAAGGTGACCGAGGTTCTGTTCGATGCTGCAGATGCAAACGCCATCGAGGAAGTGAATCTGGCTTATGAAAACGTGAAGGAGGTTGATGGATTGGACGTGTCAAAGGAGGGAATGGAGGCGTGGGAAGCAGCTATGAAGCGCTACGATGAGCGTATAGACCGAGTGGAGACCCGCATCACCGCACGCCTGCGTGACCAGTTAGGCACTGCCAAGAACGCCAACGAAATGTTCCGTATATTCTCTCGCTTTAATGCCCTGTTTGTCCGGCCACACATTCGTGGAGCCATCCGAGAGTACCAGACGCAGCTCATCCAGCGCGTCAAAGATGACATCGAGTCGCTGCACGACAAGTTCAAAGTTCAATACCCTCAGAGCCAGTCGTGTAAGATGAGTCACGTGAGAGATCTGCCTCCGGTCTCTGGATCCATTATTTGGGCCAAACAGATCGACCGACAGCTCACCGCCTACATGAAGCGTGTGGAGGACGTTCTTGGAAAGGGCTGGGAGAATCACGTGGAGGGTCTGAAGCTCAAGCAGGACGGTGACAGTTTCCGTGCCAAACTCAACACGCAGGAGATTTTTGACGACTGGGCTCGCAAGGTGCAGCAGCGCAACCTTGGCGTGTCAGGCCGCATCTTCACCATCGAGAACACTCGTGCCCGCGGCCGCACGGGAACCGTGCTAAAGCTCAAAGTGAACTTCCTCCCCGAGATCATCACCCTCTCCAAGGAAGTGCGCAACCTGAAGTGGCTAAGCTTCCGCGTGCCGCTGGCCATCGTTAACAAAGCTCATCAGGCCAATCAGCTGTATCCGTTCGCCATCTCGCTTATCGAGAGCGTCCGCACGTATGAGCGCACCTGTGAGAAGGTGGAAGAACGGATGTCCATCTCACTGCTGGTGGCAGGACTGAAGAAGGAGGTCCAGGCGTTGATCACTGAGGGCATCGCTCTGGTCTGGGAGTCCTACAAACTCGACCCTTACGTCCAGCGTCTGGCGGAAACGGTCTTCAACTTCCAGGAAAAGGTTGGTCAATCAAAGACCTGTACAATGATACACGTTTACATTCAAGAGAAAAAGACAAAGTGTGAATGTGGTGTTGAATTGTAGGTGGACGACCTTCTACTGATTGAGGAGAAGATTGATTTGGAGGTTCGTTCTCTTGAGACCTGCATGTATGAAAATAAGACCTTCAATGAGATCCTGAGCCGCATTCAGAAAGCTGTTGATGACCTCAACTTGCACTCTTATTCTAATCTGCCCATCTGGGTCAATAAACTGGACATTGAGGTGAGTTACACTGGACATAAACGTAAAGGAGACATTAATCAGACGTTTGACACATCATGAGACTTAACTCACATGAACGGCAAAATAGGCATTCACTGAATGAATCGACATGGTCCATGTTTCATTTGCAGATCGAGCGCATCCTTGGTGTGCGTTTGCAGGCGGGACTCAAGGCCTGGACGCAGGTCCTCAGGGGACAGATGGAGGACAAGGCTGATGTGGACATGGACACTGAAACTCCTCAAGTCAGTCACAAGCCTGGAGGAGAACCAAAGATCAAGGCAAGACATCACAGCATAGTTTTGACCCCTCATTTCTGCTTATGTGTAGAAACCGCTGCTGTATCCCTAGACTGTTTTACCTTGATTACACTGAATTATTGTCTTTTGTCCAAACAGAACGTCATCCATGAATTGAGGATCACAAACCAAGTGATCTATCTGAACCCGCCTATTGAAGACTGCCGCTACAGACTCTATCAGGAGATGTTCTTCTGGAAGATGGTCATTCTGTCACTGCCCAGAATTCAGAGTCAGAGATATCAGGTCAGTGTGTGAGGAAGTGTGTTCTGCGGTCAGCCTTTAGTTTTCAGTGTGTGTTAACTTCTGCTCTTGGAACAGGTTGGTGTTCACTACGAGTTATCAGAAGAGGAAAAGTTCTACAGGAACGCTCTGACCAGAATGCCTGATGGGCCGGCGGCGCTGGAGGAATCTTATAATGCCGTGAAGGAAAATGTGTCTGAGGTGGAGCAATATGTGAAGGTAATGTTCATTGCTCTGATTGGGCTTTTTAAAGATGATCCTATTTTTGTAAAGAAACAAGCAGACCGATTCGGTTTCCTCCTCTAGGTGTGGCTGCAGTATCAGTGTCTGTGGGACATGCAGCCGGAGAACATTTATAACCGTCTGGGAGAAGATCTCAATAAGTGGCAGGCACTGCTCGTGCAGATCCGCAAAGCTCGAGGCACGTTTGACAACGCTGAGACCAGGAAAGAGTTTGGACCCGTCATCATAGACTACGGCAAGGTCAGAATGTGACCGCTTGCATCTGCATCATGACGTGTTCAGTGTTGTCATTCGCTACATTTCTGTCAATGCTTCATCTTTGATGGTTTAGGTTCAGTCCAAGGTGAATCTAAAGTACGACTCGTGGCATAAGGAGGTGCTGAGTAAGTTTGGGCAGATGTTGGGCAACAACATGCTGGACTTCCACTCTCAGATCTCTAAGGTGAGTGCAGGTCTCAGCGTTGAAGCGTTGTGTTTGTTCGTCCATGTGAGTTTGTCTGAACTTCTGTATGATTCTTCAGTCTCGTCAAGAACTGGAGCAGCATTCGGTAGACACGGCGAGCACCTCTGACGCCGTCACCTTCATCACGTACGTGCAGACCCTCAAACGCAAGATCAAACAGTTTGAGAAGCAAGTAGATGTGAGTATAATCCACCACATTTAGATTCATAAATGTATTTCTGTTGAGGAAACATGACACAAATCTTCTCGTCCCTGAAGCTGTTCCGCAATGGCCAGCGTCTTCTGGAAAAGCAGCGCTTCCAGTTCCCCCCCTCGTGGCTGTACATTGATAATATCGAGGGCGAGTGGGGCGCATTCAGTGACATCATGAAGCGCAAGGACACAGCCATTCAGCAGCAGGTGGCTAACCTTCAGATGAAGATCGTTCAGGAGGATCGTGCAGTGGAGAACCGCACCACAGACCTGCTGTCAGACTGGGAGAAGACCAAACCAGTGGCTGTACGTTCAGCTCATTTGTGTAACCCACCTGACAGCAGCAGTTACATGTTAATATCAGGTCTTGAGTGTTTTTCTGCTGTTTGATCTGTAGGGGAGTCTGCGTCCAGAGGAAGCGCTCCAGTCGCTCACCATCTACGAGGGGAAATTTGGCCGTCTGAAGGATGACCGAGAGAAGTGTGCAAAAGCAAAGGAGGCGTTAGAGCTGACGGACACGGGTCTACTGAGCAGCAGTGAGGAGAGAGTGCAGGTGACTCCCGTTAAAACCCTAACCTTTAAAATAATCTAGATCTTGCATTGGGTTGTAATGAAGTATTACTCTAAATGAGTGCAGCAGACTTTCAGAAATATGCTCTGTTCAAGCTCAAACACTGCAGCTTTGTTAATTATTGTAAATTAATAACTTTTGCCTTTTAATAATAACTTGTAGAGCTCGAGTAAGATCAGGGATTGGCCGTTAACATAAACAAGGGTTTCAAAAAGGCAAATGTATATTTTTTTTTTTAATCTTTATTAATGTTGATGTCTTACCAATTTGTAATTTTATCAAATAGGATGGGATACTTAATTATATTTGTGCTGTTGTTTCCTACCAAAAGTGATGTCATTCCTGAAGAAAACGTGCGTGTAAAGTTAGACTTTTTGGGTAAATGGTTATAAAAGACTGACGGGATGGAAAGCGGATCTAGAGATCATGTGTGTGTGGTTTGTCAGGTGGCTCTGGAGGAGCTTCAGGATCTGAAGGGCGTTTGGTCTGAGTTGTCGAAGGTCTGGGAGCAGATCGATCAGATGAAGGAGCAGCCGTGGGTCTCTGTGCAGCCGCGCAAGGTGAATGACACACCTGCACCTCAGTGTGTGACTCCTGATTATCAGTCCGTTTGTGTTACTGACTTCGTGTTGATGTTTGTAGCTGCGTCAGAATTTAGACGCTCTTCTCAACCAGCTGAAGAACTTCCCCGCTCGTCTGCGGCAGTATGCTTCATACGAGTATGTGCAGAGAATGCTCAAAGGGTACATGAAGGTGAGACACTTATAATCACATGAGAGCTGCTGATCGTTGGGTGGGAGACTGTGGTCTTGCAGTGGTTCATCTGAACTCTGTGTTGGTCTCCAGGTGAACATGCTGGTGATCGAGCTGAAGTCTGAAGCTCTGAAGGACCGTCACTGGAAGCAGCTAATGAAGCGTCTGCATGTGAACTGGGTTCTGTCAGAACTCAGTCTGGGGCAGATCTGGGACGTGGACCTGCAGAAGAACGAGATGGTGGTGAAGGACGTGCTGCTGGTGGCTCAGGGAGAGATGGCGCTCGAGGAGTTCCTCAAACAGGTTTCTCATCTATAATGCTGTATCTATATCTCATAACTCCATTGACTTTAGGGATCATTATGAGATGTTTGTGTCAAAGGTCAAACTCTGTTTCCTGAACTGTAGATTCGTGAAGTGTGGAACTCCTACGAGCTCGATCTGGTCAACTATCAGAATAAGTGTCGCCTGATTCGCGGATGGGACGATCTGTTCAATAAAGTCAAGGAGCACATCAACAGTGTGTCGGCCATGAAACTGTCTCCTTACTACAAGGTAATGTCGTTAGATTTAGTTTCTCTGACGCATCTAGTGTGAAAACGGCTGTGTTGATTTAAAGACTTGACCGTGCAGGTGTTTGAAGAAGACGCTCTGAGCTGGGAGGATAAACTGAACCGCATCATGGCTCTGTTTGATGTGTGGATTGATGTGCAGCGCCGCTGGGTTTACCTCGAAGGCATTTTTACAGGAAGTGCCGATATCAAACACCTCCTGCCAGTGGAGACGCAGCGCTTCCAGAGGTGAATGTTCTCATGCAATAGATTAATGTACCGCACAACAGAGTTTGAACCTGATCGTGTGACACACGTGCTTGATTTCCCAGCATCAGCACAGAGTTTCTGGCTCTAATGAAGAAAGTCACCAAGTCTCCGCTGGTCATGGACGTCCTGAACATTCAAGGGGTTCAAAGGTCACTGGAGAGACTTGCAGATCTGCTGGGAAAGATCCAGAAAGCGCTGGGAGAATATCTGGAGAGAGAGCGCTCTTCTTTCCCCAGGTCAGATATTTTAGGGTTTATAATATCAGCTGTGTAGTGTCCGCCACGTCTGCTGAATGCACGACACATAATCAGACTGGGTAAATATGGTGAATAAGTCAATTAAGCTTGTTATTTCAGTTGAAATGACTTTCATAATTGGGCAGATTGTTCTAGATAGTACATATTTTGGCGTGCTGTAATCACCATCATACCACTATGAGTGTTTTAGTGTTTAGTTTGATTTGCCCATAGAGATGATTGTTTTATAAACAAGCTTTAACTGACACATGACATCCAACTATATTGTTTCCTGTAGGTTCTACTTTGTTGGTGATGAAGATCTGCTGGAGATTATCGGCAACAGTAAGAACGTGGCCAAACTGCAGAAACACTTCAAGAAAATGTTTGCTGGAGTTTCCAGCATCCTGCTGAACGAGGACAACACTGAAGTGCTGGGCATCTCATCCAGAGAGGGAGAAGAGGTACAACACAAGCCATCATCCTAATGACACTGAACATCTGAACGTTTGTTTGTTCACAGGTAAAACAGTGCTAGTCTCTCACATGTACACTGTTATATTCAGGTGCTTTACAAAACTCCAGTGTCCATCACGGAGCATCCGAAGATCAACGAGTGGCTCACGCTGGTGGAGCGCGAGATGAGAGTGACACTGGCTAAACTGCTGGCGGAGTCCGTCACTGAGGTGGGCGCTTTTAACAAGGGCACCGCCGTCGACCTGAGCACCTACATCGACTGGATTGACAGATACCAGGTCAGCAGCTTTCTGAGGACATGAAATCCGAAACAAAATGAATATCTAAGTTAACACACACAACACAAACTCAATCTTAACTCTGTCTGCACCATTCAGGCCCAGCTGGTGGTTCTGTCCACTCAGATCGACTGGTCTGAGAATGTGGAGAACGCTCTGACCACGATTGCGGGCGGAGGGAACCTGGCTCCGCTGCAGGCGGTTCTGGCCAATGTGGAGGCCACTCTGAACCTGCTGGCCGACACGGTTCTGATGGAGCAGCCGCCGCTACGCAGGAGGAAACTGGAACATCTGGTCAGAACATCAGAAGCTCATATTGACGTTTCAAACCCTATGTAGATAATGTGATGTGCGTTAAGTTCTGGTTTTCATGGAAAACCTGGAAATATCAGGGAGTTTTATAAAGCCTGGAAAAGTCACCTCAAACATCAATACACCACATATGGATATGAAGTCTCTTCCACTTTACAGATTATTCTAGCTGAGAACCGGCCACTTGGACAGGAAGGAAGGCTTATGACAAACTAATGGCTCCCTTCCAACTAATCTGACTTCTTGTTTTTAGATCACTGAGATGGTCCACCAGAGAGACGTGACCAGAGCTCTGCTCAAGAACAAGATTGACAACCCCAAATCTTTCGAGTGGCTCTGTCAGATGCGCTTCTACTTTGACCCCAAACAGACGGACGTCCTACAGCAGCTCTCCATTCAGATGGCCAACGCAAAGTTCAACTATGGCTTTGAGTATCTGGGGGTGCAGGACAAGCTGGTGCAAACGCCTCTAACTGACCGCTGCTACCTCACCATGACACAGGCGCTGGAGGCCCGTCTGGGCGGATCGCCCTTCGGTCGGTCCAGTTTCAGAACGTCTTTCCTTTTGATTCTTGAGCTGTCTTGTAGATGTTCGCACACGTGAGATGAAGCTGTTATAAATGCTGTTCTTGTTCTGTAGGTCCTGCTGGAACAGGAAAGACGGAGTCTGTGAAAGCTCTCGGTCACCAGCTCGGACGATTCGTGCTGGTCTTCAACTGCGACGAGACCTTTGACTTCCAGGTACAGAACATTTTACTTTGACCTGCATTTATCAGCTGAAATGTGACTACATGATGGCATATAAACCTGCTCAGGTTAGAAGTCAAATTAAGAATCTTTAGTAGTTGTTCAGTCTGTGCACACTGACCCATTACACGTGTTATATGTCCATAACTTCCATTTATGCATGTCAGAGGATTGGCTGAATATCAGGGGACTGTTTGTAATGAGTGTCTTTTAATCGTGTTGAAACCGTGTGTGTTCTGTCAGGCGATGGGACGTATCTTCGTGGGTCTGTGTCAGGTGGGCGCATGGGGCTGTTTTGATGAGTTCAACCGTCTGGAGGAGCGCATGCTGTCTGCTGTATCTCAGCAGGTTCAGTACATCCAGGTGGCGCTGAGAGAACACAGCAACCCCAACAGAGACCGCAGTACGTACATTACAAACATCCCATATGTTGGTGTGAAATACTTTGTCTGTTTAGGAACCGGTCCTATCTGGAATCCAGTTCCATTGATGTTTAAATGGAGGTGATCAGATCATATCTTGTGTGTGTGTTCAGGTGTGCCCATCACCACAGAGCTGCTGAACAAACAGGTGAAGGTGAGTCCAGAGATGGCCATCTTCATCACCATGAATCCTGGTTACGCTGGACGCTCCAACCTGCCTGATAACCTGAAGAAGCTCTTCAGAAGTTTAGCCATGACCAAACCGGACCGACAGCTCATCGCTCAGGTCATGCTCTACTCGCAGGGCTTCCGAACCGCCGAGATACTCGCCAAGAAGATCGTCCCGTTCTTCAAGTATGCCAACGTTTAGCTATTGTTCAGTATCTAGTTCAGCTGTTGATGATCCACTGTTGACAAACGTTCATCTCGTCGTTGCAGGTTGTGTGACGAGCAGCTGTCGTCTCAGTCGCATTATGACTTCGGTCTGCGTGCGCTCAAGAGTGTGCTGATCAGTGCCGGGAACGTGAAGCGAGAACGAATCCAGAAGATCAAACGAGAGAAGGGTGAACGAGGAGAGGATGTGGACGAGAACGAGATTGCAGAGAATCTTCCGGAGCAGGAGGTACAAATGACTGAGCTAACATCAACATGAACTGCTGTTCACAAACTATTTTGCTTTAGTAATGTGACACATTTGTTAGTGAAATGAATATTGAAAAAGAAATCAAATTTAGGGTTGGGAACAGAAATGTTTCTTGTTTAGGACCATTTCCATTCTTTACAAAGACATTTTATGATCTGCATGACTTTCGGTTCTGTTAACAATTCCCCTACGTGACCCCACGACAGGGGCGCCGTATAGGGGGGAAAAGTTAGGACCATTCCAAGGGCCCCTGAATGACAGGGGGCCCCAACAAATAGGTAAAAACTAATTTAATTAATTTTTTTTATTATATTATACACTATATAAACCATCATCATTGAGTATATTTCAAATAATAATAAAATTATGTCTTTGATTTTACTTATTTTGGCAATAAAAGTTAAATATCCCCATTGACCAAAAAGTAAACATCCATATTGACCGACCACCCCCCTGTATCTGCATGAAATGGTTTGGTCCTGCCTTAGCGCGCTCATCAGTGAGTGAATGACGGTGTTTAGTTGCAGACAGTTAGTCGATGCGCCAGAAACACAGATTACAATGTTGAATAGTATAAGAAAATCTGGTTTTCAAAAAAGGAAAGAGAGAAAAGAGAGAGTGGAAAGACAAAGGAAAGGGTGTCAATCTGTAACCCAGTTTTTCACCAAGAAAGGTGGGTAGCCTTTAGTCTGTGAGTGGTATTAACCTGTTGTCCATAGAGACAGAGCGTATTTAGGCCACGGAACAATCCAACCGTCTCCATTGACTTTGCATTGCGAGAGACTGCCTCCTTGTCATTTATGACTTATAACAAAAAAACAAAACAATGTCTAAAAGCTGCTGTGTGACAAGGTATACAGCAAACAAGCTAAATAACCCAGAAATAATTTTTTATAAGCTGTCGAGCCTATGGCTATTAACTTACCTTTTAATTTGATGTCACTGTTAGTGTTAGTTTATGACCATATTCCAAACCTCAAAACCTATTGATTTAGTGATCACTTGATCTGTTTTGTAGCACTATAATAACCCTGATGTGGAAATTCCATTTTACACGTCAACTTTATTTTGTTGTTGGCATATATGTGCAGTTAAGTTCAAAAATCTGCTGTTTTCATTGTTTTGAGATGATGATGTTAATTTACTTTAAATAAAAAGTTAATATATATTTAGTTTTTTTCTTTTTTCTTTTTTTTATAATCTGTCATGTATTTTACAATAAAAATACATTGAGACTGTAAAGGATTGCCTTTTTTATGGTGGCTTTTAATCTTGCATCAAAGAGTGAACTGCATACTGTATGCAGACTTGCATTTACAAATCACCAGCAGTAAATATTGTGCTAGTACTAGTATTGAACTACAAGAAACAAGACAGTTGCAAGCCTTTGATTAGAGTTATGTAAAGCTTTTGATGGCAAAGTTAGGCCCTAGAGATGTGGTGACAACAGCTGCGCAGAAGGGGCCCAATTACATTTTTTTGTCATGGGGCCCAAAATTCCTGGCGGCACCCCTGCCCCACGAGACGGGACTCAAACTCTGGTCACCCGTGAAACATCAGCACCACATGTCACGAGCGTTCCACGTTAGGCTACAGCTCTGACCATATATTCTTTCTCAAATATTGGTATGTGATTAATCCTCACATCCAGTTACTCCGATTACGATTAGAACTTACAGGAGTAAACAGACGAGTGTCTCCTTGTACCTCTGACCCTGTTCCTCTTATGTTCCCATGTGTCAGATTCTGATCCAGAGTGTTTGTGAGACGATGGTGCCGAAGCTGGTGGCAGAAGACATTCCTCTGCTCTTCAGTCTGCTGTCTGACGTCTTCCCCGGCATTCAGTACATGCGAGGAGAGATGACTGCGCTTCGTGACGAGCTCAAGAAGGTTTGTGCTGAGATGTACCTCACGTACGGAGACGGAGACGATGTGGGCAGCATGTGGGTCGAGAAGGTAAGAAACATTTTATTAGAGAAGCAGGTTTAACCCAAAACGACATCACGAGTGACTCATCTTTATCTCGATGATCCTCAGGTGCTGCAGCTGTATCAGATCACTCAGATCAATCATGGTCTGATGATGGTCGGCCCGTCAGGCAGTGGTAAGACGATGGCCTGGAGAGTTCTGCTCAAAGCTCTGGAGAGACTGGAGGGGTTGGAGGGCGTCGCCCACATCATCGACCCCAAAGCCATCAGCAAAGACCACCTATACGGAACCTTGGACCCCAACACACGCGAGTGGACCGACGGACTCTTCACACATGTGCTCAGGAAGTGAGTGTCGGAGACTGTTGTGATGTTTCAGTAATGTTTGAGTTTTAATGTTCATATAATAGCAGCTTTGTGTCAGCGACACGCCTCATTGATCAGATCACACGCTGACGTCACTGTTTGTGTGTTTGATTTGAGGATCATTGATAATGTCCGTGGAGAGCTGCAGAAGAGACAGTGGATCATCTTTGATGGTGACGTGGATCCCGAGTGGGTGGAGAATCTGAACTCTGTGCTGGACGACAACAAGCTCTTGACTCTTCCCAACGGAGAGCGTCTCAGTCTGCCGCCAAACGTACTGAAACCGTTTACACTCAGATTGTTGTCTGCTGTGAGTGTGTAGCGTGTCAGATAATGATGTCACTGCCTTCATCACACAGGTGCGCATCATGTTTGAAGTGCAGGACCTGAAATACGCCACACTGGCCACGGTGTCTCGCTGCGGGATGGTGTGGTTCAGCGAGGACGTTCTCAGCACGGACATGATCTTCAATAACTTCCTTGCACGTCTGCGGAGCATTCCTCTGGATGAGGGTGAAGACGAGGCTCAGCGCATGAGGAAGGGCATTGAAGACGAGGGGGAGGAGTCTGCGTCGCCCATGCTGCAGGTGCAGATGCTGCTCGGTGTTCTGCTTTTGAAGAGAATCAGCACATGTTCAGTTTAAGTCTGTTATTATATCAGCGTTTACATCTCAGTGTTTGATTGACAGATCCAGAGAGACGCCGCTGCGATTCTGCAGCCATATTTCACCTCCACTGGACTCGTCATCAAAGCTCTGGAGCACGCTTCAAAGATGGAGCACATCATGGACTTCACCCGCCTGCGCTCGCTGGGGTCACTCTTCTCCATGCTGCATCAGGCCTGTCGCAACGTTGCCCTGTACAACAACAACCACCCGGACTTCCCCATGCCCATCGACCAGCTGGAGAAATACATGCAGGTGTGTACGAGAGACGGTTGTGTGTAACGGATGTTCATTCTTGTACAGAAAGAGCGTATGTTTGAGAATAGATGCTAGAGAATCCTGCTATGAACAGAAAACATGCTAATGTTCTCCATTGTGCACAGAAATATCTGATCTACGCTGTCCTGTGGTCCTTCTCGGGTGACAGCAGACTGAAGATGAGGGCGGAGCTTGGAGAATACATTCGCCGCATCACTACGGTTTCACTTCCGTCAGCACCCAACGTTCCCATCATCGATTATGAGGTGTGAACAGACAGATGCACGCTCCATCTGAAGACTAAAACTGCTTCAGGGATTCATTGTGGTTTTTTGAGGTTAATGTGACGCACTGAACTCTTGTGTCCGTCAGGTGTTCATCACTGGCGAATGGCAGTCCTGGCAGGGTAAGGTGCCTCAGATTGAGGTGGAGACACACAAGGTGGCGTCGCCGGATGTGGTGGTGCCCACTCTGGATACGGTGCGTCATGAAGCTCTTCTGTACACCTGGTTGGCTGAACACAAACCTTTGGTGCTGTGTGGCCCGCCGGGCTCCGGTAAAACCATGACCCTGTTCAGTGCCCTGAGAGCCCTGCCTGACATGGAGGTAAGGACATCAAACTCGTAGAATCACTGTCTAAAATAGTTTTTCCTGAGTGTCTTGTTGCTTGGCATGATCATAAAGAGTGTTGGTTTGTTTGTCACCAGGTTGTAGGTTTGAACTTCTCTAGTGCAACGACCCCCGAGCTGCTGCTGAAGACGTTTGATCATTACTGCGAGTACCGCAGGACTCCCAACGGTGTTGTTCTGGCGCCTGTGCAGCTGGGCAAATGGCTCGTGCTCTTCTGTGATGAAATCAACCTGCCCGACATGGACAAATACGGCACGCAGCGCGTCATTTCCTTCATCAGACAGGTGTGACGTCAGCAAGTGATGTCATTGTGATGCTGTTTTTGTTCATGTGGAGTTTAACACATTGTGTTTTTGACTTCAGATGGTGGAGCACGGCGGCTTCTATCGCACCTCCGATCAGACGTGGGTGAAGCTCGAACGCATCCAGTTTGTCGGTGCCTGTAACCCCCCCACAGACCCCGGCAGGAAGCCCCTCACTCACAGGTTCACCTGTCATGTGATCTGCACTGTTTTAAAACGCTACATATAGTGTTTGTTTAGTGATGTCATGAGAATATATGTGTGTGCATATTTGCAGATTCTTGCGGCACGTGCCGGTCGTGTACGTGGACTATCCTGGCCCCGCCTCCCTCACGCAGATCTACGGCACGTTCAACAGAGCGATGCTCAGACTGATTCCTTCACTGCGAACCTTCGCTGAACCGCTCACCGCTGCCATGGTGGAGTTCTACACGATGTCTCAGGTTTGGATATTGAACACACCTCATCACTTCCTGTTGCTCAGCTGGTAAAGCAAAGCGCTAATAATGCCAAGATCAGGGGTTTGATACCCAGGGAACAAACATACTGATCAAATGTGTGACTATACAGTAAATGCTCTGAAAGACACTTGGATGAAAGTTGCCTGTGAAGTAAACGAACATAAAATGGTCAAACCACTTTTTCAAAATCAATCTCTTCTCCAATCAGGAGCGCTTCACTCAGGACACGCAGCCGCACTACATCTACTCCCCTCGAGAGATGACCCGCTGGGTGAGGGGCATCTTCGAGGCTTTACGCCCGCTAGAGACATTACCTGTGGAGGGTCTCATTCGCATCTGGGCGCATGAAGCTCTGCGACTCTTCCAGGATCGGTGAGTTTAAAACGAGTGTGTTGAAATAAGGAGGTAATTTGTCTGGCAGAACTCGTTTCTTACTGTAGTGAGAATGCTCAACGACTGAATTGATTGATCTGACAGATTGGTGGAGGACGAGGAGAGACGCTGGACCGATGAGAACATCGACACTGTGGCCCTCAAACACTTTCCCAACATCGACCGTGATAAAGGCCTCAACAGACCCATCCTCTACAGCAACTGGCTCTCAAAGGTGAGTTGACGGGACATGTCAACAGAACTTCTGCAGGTCACCAGTAAACTCTTGAGATGATTAGGCTGTTTCTGTTCTCCTGTAGGACTATGTTCCTGTGGAGCAGGAGGAGCTGCGTGATTATGTGAAGGCCCGTCTGAAGGTCTTCTACGAGGAGGAGCTGGACGTTCCTCTGGTGCTCTTCAATGAGGTTCTGGATCACGTGCTGCGGATCGACAGGTGTGGAGAGTCACAATTAATGTCACTGTGCATGATTTCACTCTGTTGATGGGTCATTAACGATTGGCTGATTCTCTCTAGAATCTTCCGTCAGCCGCAGGGTCATCTGCTCCTAATTGGAGTCAGCGGTGCTGGAAAGACGACGCTCTCTCGATTTGTGGCCTGGATGAACGGACTGAGTGTCTATCAGATCAAGGTGAAAATTACCAAATGAACTCCATGAGAAACTTGTGCTGCCTTGCTTGTTTTTTAGGGATTATAACCTTGATCATCTTCACAGGTACACAGGAAATACACCGGAGAGGACTTTGATGAGGACCTGCGGACGGTTCTTCGACGGTCTGGATGCAAGAATGAGAAGATCGCCTTCATCATGGATGAGTCTAACGTGCTGGACTCGGGCTTCCTGGAGCGCATGAACACGCTGCTGGCCAACGGAGAGGTGAGAAACGTTTGAAGCGCAGCCCTCCATTGATGTTTGTTTTGAGTTCAGCATTCTGAAGTGCATGTGCTGCTGCAGGTGCCCGGCCTGTTTGAAGGCGATGAATATGCCACCCTGATGACTCAGTGTAAGGAGGGCGCACAGAAGGAGGGCTTGATGTTAGACACCCATGAGGAGCTTTACAAATGGTTCACCAGTCAAGTGATCAGGAACCTGCATGTGGTCTTCACCATGAATCCTTCATCAGAGGGCCTGAAGGACCGTGCGGCCACATCGCCCGCCCTCTTCAACAGGTACAACAGCACTGTTTAACCTGTTCAGTTCATGTGTTTTAGAGAACTGTTGTGACTGTGACGTGTGCTCTCAGCCAATAGAATAGCAGCATCTCCTGCAGAGTTTCATGTTTTAGATGTGTGTCTGTATGGGTCAAAGTTTCTCTGGCCTGATGGTGGTTTCTCTGCAGGTGTGTGCTGAACTGGTTTGGTGATTGGTCCACTGAAGCACTCTACCAGGTGGGTAAAGAGTTCACCAGCAAGATGGACCTGGAGAAACCAAACTACAAAGTGCCCGACTACATGCCCACAGTGTACGACAAACTGCCCCAGCTGCCCACTCACCGTGAGGCCATCGTCAACGGTTGCGTGTTTGTGCATCAGACGCTGCACCAGGTCAGAAACACACTCTGCTGTCACGTGATCTGTTTCTATAGAAGTTTTATTTGGTGACCTGCAGCACAGGTTGTGTGTTTTACTCTGGTGTGTGTGTGTGTGTTAGGCGAACAATCGTCTGGCTAAGCGTGGCGGTCGCACCATGGCCATCACCCCCCGCCACTACCTGGACTTCATCAACCACTACGCTAACCTGTTCAATGAGAAACGCAGCGAGCTGGAGGAGCAGCAGATGCATCTCAACGTGGGACTGCGCAAAATAAAAGAGACCGTAGATCAGGTATGTCATGACATCATCACTTGAGCAAACATCTCATGTGACCTGAACGCAGGCAGACTGGTCTATCTTTATAAGAGTTGACGATGTGTTGTCACAGGTGGAGGAGCTGCGGCGTGACCTGCGCATCAAGAGTCAAGAGCTGGAGGTGAAGAACGCTGCTGCAAACGACAAACTGAAGAAGATGGTGAAAGATCAGCAGGAGGCCGAGAAGAAAAAGGCAAGAGGAGAGATGACATAAACCTGTGAAGTCTGTGTTTAACTGGTTAAAATAAGGTCTCATAACCCTCATCTCGGTCAACAGGTCATGAGTCAAGAGATACAGGAAGCAGTTTACAAGCAACAGGAAGTGATTAAGGACAAGCAGCTGAGTGTGAAGCAGGATTTGGATCAAGTGGAGCCGGCTGTTATTGAAGCTCAGAACGGTAGGAACGATGAATTCTCACACTTTCCTCCGGGTCACAGTACAATCTGATCACATCTAATAATGTAATCGACCCTGATTAAAGTTCATATCTGTGTGAAATAAAATGTTTTCCATATTGTGATCTTCTGCTTCTAAAGAAATATTCACCATTTTTCCATGTGATGTTCGAGAGCCAGAAGAGGCCTGTACAGCATCTGCTGTATGTCTCAACTCACTTATATTAGAATATTGGTGTTCTAAAAGGAAAACGCTGGTGATGCTACCTAGTAATACAAAGTCATCACTGGTTTGATGATGTGAGAAAATGGTGAATATTTCCTTCTGTGAAACTCTTCAGTTCTTTCTGCAGTTCTTCTCGCCTCTTATCTTTGTATGTTTGGCAGTGGTGTTCACTCTTTTCACTGCTGTAACGTCTCTGCTCTCCATCTGTCTTCACTCTTTCTCTCTGCTCATGATCTTGTGACCCGTTTAGCTGTTAAATCTATTAAGAAGCAGCACTTAGTGGAGGTGCGGTCGATGGCCAACCCGCCGGCGGCAGTTAAACTGGCTCTGGAGTCCATCTGCCTGCTGCTGGGCGAGAGCACCACCGACTGGAAACAGATTCGCTCCATCATAATGCGCGAGAACTTCATCCCCACTATTGTGAACTTTTCTGCTGATGAGATCAGGTGACTGTCGTGCTTGGTGTGGAGCAGCGGCCGTTGTGTTTAAAAGAGGAAAACTGTTTGTTCTATAAATCATTTGCACCTCGTGATCAAATAATATACAGATGGTGTATAGACCCAGAATCAGACCAGTCAGATTAGCAGGTCACATGACACAGTCCCTCTTTTCACCGCCGTGGCTGTTCTGCTCCCGCCATATGAACCCGTTCATCCTTCATGGCCCTAAACCACCCCCACCTCCCCACCCCTCCATTTCCTCTTTAGCGGTCAGCTCTATAAAGAAGCAGCATCTTGTTGAAGTGCGTGCTATGGCCAACCCGCCGGCAGCTGTTAAACTGGCTCTAGAGTCTATCTGTCTGCTGCTGGGGGAGGAAACTAATGACTGGAAAAAGATCAGACAAGTTATAATCAGAGACAATTTCATCTCCAGCATAGTCAACTTTGTCTCTGAGGACACGAGGTATTATCATCTCTTCTCATACTTATATAAGCCTCTCAGGTACAAGAGATGGACTCTATACTGCCACAGGCTAATCACACATCACATGAACTTGTTTTGATTGGTTATTACTGTGTTAGTGAAGAGATATTCAGTAGTACAGACAATATTGACAGAAGTGTAGATGCTTTAGTCCTTTCCTAATTCTGTGTCATTACAGCCAAAACCCGTAAGCGTAATTCTAACGATCTCTTGTGTTCATCACAGTGACTCCATCCGTGAGAAGATGAAGAAGAACTACATGTCCAACCCCAGCTACAACTACGAGCAGGTCAACCGTGCGTCTCTGGCCTGCGGGCCGATGGTCAAATGGGCGATTGCTCAGGTATGAACTCATGTGAATTGGACTGCTGCACCTCTGCTGTGACCGCAGTGACTCGGGTCATAACAGATGTTTGTGTTCAGTTGAATTACGCAGACATGCTGAAGCGGGTCGAGCCGCTGAGGAATGAGCTGCAGAAACTGGAGGATGATGCTACAGACAACAAGACGAAGGCGGAGGAAGTTGAGCAGATGATCCGGGATCTGGAGGCTAGCATTGCTCGCTATAAGGAGGAGTACGCCGTGCTCATCTCTGAAGCTCAGGCCATTAAAGCTGATCTGGCCGCTGTGGAGGCAAAGGTACAACTCGAGAGACCACGACACGCCTGGACTCATTAATTACTGTAGCACGTTGACATGATTAGCACATGATTTAGCTGCTTTTATAATGGCTAGTTTGTATGCCAGTTTAAGATGTTGTAGTATGTTCAGAACATTTGATGTCACTAGCATGATTTCTTCAAGCTTTTTCATATTTCTTGCATCAGCAGTCAGTAATTGTGGTTTTATTCTGCAGGTGAACCGCAGTACAGCTCTGTTGAAGAGTTTATCTGCCGAGAGAGAGCGATGGGAAAAGACCAGCGAGACCTTCAAGAATCAGATGTCCACCATCGCTGGAGACTGTCTCCTCTCGGCGGCCTTCATCGCTTACGCTGGCTATTTTGATCAGCAGATGAGGCAGAACCTCTTCACCACCTGGTCTCATCATCTCCAACAGGCCAATATTCAGGTATGGGTATAAACGCACCGCCTCAGTAGTCCTCAGTGTTGTTTAACATTTATTAAAGTGAATTTCTGTTTGTCAAACCAGTTCCGCACAGACATTGCCAGGACGGAGTATCTGTCTAATGCTGATGAGCGACTGCGCTGGCAGGCAAACTCGCTGCCCGCTGATGACCTCTGCACCGAGAACGCCATCATGCTCAAGAGATTCAACAGGTGAGTGTCGCGAGTGACCATCGGAGTAGATGGGAAGAGTTCTGCTATGACATGGGTGAAGATGGGTAATTTGGTTCTGACTTTGTTCTGCAGGTATCCACTGATAATAGATCCATCAGGTCAAGCCACTGAGTTCATCATGAACGAATACAAAGACAAAAAGATGACGCGCACCAGCTTTTTGGATGATGCCTTCAGGAAGAATTTGGAGAGTGCTCTGAGATTCGGCAACCCTCTGCTGGTGCAGGTATGGAGCCGTTCACGTAATGGATTGATCTGGTCTGGACCTGAATGTACCAAACGCAGAATTTCATGTCCATGTTCAAACTCGCACACAATAGAAACATTGTGATGTCTTGAACCCTCCAGTGAACAGCTCCATCTATATCATGCCTTAATGTCTGTCAACTGTCAGTCTGTTGGTATTTGGATCATTTATTGCTCATGATTCAAGGGTTTGTGCAATCGTCTCTTAGGATGTGGAGAGTTACGACCCCATATTGAACCCAGTGCTGAACAGAGAGGTGCGCAGGACCGGCGGGCGAGTTCTCATCACCCTCGGAGATCAGGACATCGACTTGTCTCCTTCGTTTGTCATCTTCCTCTCCACACGAGACCCAACGGTACATGATCTGATGACTTGGATATCATTTCCTTCAGACTGTCTGTGAATTATGAAACCAAATATTGAAACACAAGCATGTATTGTTTGTCTTCGCAGGTTGAGTTCCCTCCAGATCTTTGCTCACGTGTGACCTTTGTGAACTTCACCGTGACCCGCAGCAGCCTGCAGAGTCAGTGTCTCAATGAGGTCCTGAAGGCGGAGCGTCCAGACGTGGATGAGAAACGATCAGACCTGTTGAAACTGCAAGGTGAGTGACTGGGAACGCCACAGCTTATATACGGATCGCTATGGAAGGGACTGTTCAAGTTCTGCCGTGTGTAAATAATGACGACATGACCGCCGTCTGTGCAGGTGAATTCCAGCTGCGTCTGCGTCAACTGGAGAAATCTCTGCTGCAGGCCCTGAACGAGGTCAAGGGTCGTATCCTGGACGATGACACCATCATCACCACTCTAGAGAACCTGAAGAAGGAAGCCGCAGAAGTGACCAGGAAGGTGGAGGAAACGGATATCATCATGCAGGAAGTGGAGACGGTGTCTCAGCAGTATCTGTCTCTGTCTTCGGCCTGCAGCAGCATCTATTTCACTATGGAGTCTCTAAACCAGGTCACACAAACATCTGGATCATTAATAATGCTCAAGTGATTTCCTCTATAGGCAGAACATATCTAATGTGGCTTATGGTTTTGTGTCTGTTGTGACTGCCGTTACACTCTTCCTCTGTTTGTGTGTCTTTCTCAGATGCATTTCCTGTATCAGTACTCGCTGCATTTCTTCCTGGATATCTACCACACGGTGTTATACGAGAACTCTAATCTTAAGAGTGTGAGCGACCACACACAGCGCCTGTCCCACATCACTAAAGATCTGTTCCAGGTCAGGCACTCCTTAATCCAATTATTCTGTCTTTAAAGATTGATGGATGACCTGCCTTCAGACACGAGCAGACAAACTCAGAGAGGAGGAAGATGTCTTTGAAGGACTTATTCAGGGGGTTTTTAGGGCTACAACTAACGATTATTTTGATAATCGGTTAATCTAACGATTATTAGAATGCTTAATCGACTATTCGCAATTATTGCAACGATTAATCATGAACTCTTAACCGATTACTCGGCTTGCGCCCAGAGTTAAAAGGGTGAATTAAACGTGCGTACTAACAATAAAGAGGAAAAACATCTTTTATGAATACCTCTAAATGATATTCACTGAATTAAAGGGAAAAATACTTTTTAAGTTTAATTCAGTAAAGAAATTCTTCTTAAATAAGATACATTTACTTGAAGCAACATATAAGATATTTAGACTTTTAGAGAATATATCTTGAATATATGTATATTTTGTCTTTACTGCACTCGAAGTATAACCAAGTGTAAAAATACACTTATATATAAAATAAATTCTCTTAAAGCATGTCTTTTTTTTACGTAGGCTACTTTTAGATATATTAAAATATTTAATGTTATATTCAACATTCTCCACTAAAAGGTTTTTCTTCTGCAGTAGTTCACTTATGTTTTCCTCTGTAAGTCGCTTTGGATTAAAGCATCTGCCAAATGAATGTAATGAGCAGTATAGCTGGTGGCATAGTCATGCTGGAGACTCTCACCTTTCTGTTCACGTCAATCCATCTTTAACTCACAAAAACAAACTACTTTTTTTCTTGCCTCAATCTGGGTGGTGGAGCACGAATCTCCTTTGCTTCCGTGTCTGAGACGTCAATCCGCGCATCTTATCACGTGACTTGAGTGTTACCGTGGAGACGTAGCGCGTGTGGAGGCTTCACGCTATTCTCCGCGGCTTCCACGCACAACTCACCACACGCCCCACCGAGAGCGAGAACCACATTATAGTGACCACGAGGAGGTTACCCCATGTGACTCCACCCTCCCTAGCAACCGGGACAATTTGGTTGCTAAGGAGACCTGACTGGAGTCACTCGGCACGCCCTGGATTCAAACTCACAACTCCAGGTGTGATAGTGTCAATACTCGCTGAGATACACAGAGCCCCAAACTCTCTCTTATTAATAAAGCTGCGTATTGCCAATGTTCTCCAGGATAGGAAACACACAGTGACACATATATTATGATTCAATAAGTCTGGAGTCTTCATGTTATAATCTAGCTGCATTAAGCGTGTGCGCTCGAGGGATGAGCGTCCCGTGACAGAATGTGCGGTTTCAATCTCTCCCCCTCAGATCAGGACAATCACACGACTCATAGAAGAGGTGCAGGCTGCACAGAGAAATGACCGTTTCAGAGTTTATGATGCACTTCCTTATTATTTTAACTTAAAGGATGTATTAATGATATAACAGCAGGTTGTTTGCTTTTTAGACTCTGACATTAGTGGAATGCCAGAACCGGCTCTCCTTTATTTCATGATGACAGTGCTTCTGTATTTACTTATTTTGTATTTTTGTATAATTCCCTCATACTTTAAACTTTACAAACCGCTTCACCTCATGTACAGAGTTCACCTGTGATCTGTGTAATTCTTCCTCAGCCAGTCCTCACGCCATCAGTTTAATGTGACCTCATGTTGCATTAAATGACATCAAACAACTATTCCACAATGAAAATGTTTTTTATCGATTAGTTCAGCCCTAGTTGTGTTGTAATATATTGGGATGTGTTTTTCTGTTCAGGTTGCCTTTAACAGAGTTGCTCGAGGAATGTTGCATCAGGATCACATCACGTTTGCGATGCTGCTCGCCAGAATCAACCTGAAGGGCTTGACCAGGTACAAACCATCAAGAACTGTTACAACTTCTAGATTTCCCAAATAGACTTTGAGTGTTGAGTGGACGACAGAGCGGTCCTGCTGTATGTGATGAGTGAGTTTGTTTTGCTTATTTAATCAGTCCCTGTAATTTGCTTCACTCTTTGCTCTGGTGTTTTCCAGCGAACCGTCATTTGACACAGAGTTCCAGCACTTTTTGCGTGGAAAGGAGATTGTGTTGAGCGGGACAACCGTGCCGAAGGTGAAGGGTTTGAGCACCGAGCAGTCAGAAGCCATGGTGCGCCTCAGCCGTCTGCCGGCGTTTGATGAACTGGTGTCTAAAGTTCAGGCTGATGAGGTGACCGTCCGTCCATTCCACTTTCACAGAAATTAATTGGATCACATGGGCTGATACGGTGTCTAAATGTTAAATGTTTCTGTTCTCCAGCAATTCTTTATGTGGATTGAGAGCAACTCTCCAGAACTGTCTGTGCCGTATCTGTGGACTGAAGAGAAGGCGTCCAGTAAGTATTCGTGCACTTCCACACTAAACTTCTTGATGGAGTGTTCAGAAGTAACAAGTGTGTGTTGATGTTTGTCCTCAGCTGTGATTGGTCAGGCTGTGCATCAGCTGCTGTTGATTCAAGCGTTCAGACCTGATCGTCTGCTGGCCATGACACACATCTTTGTGTCTAAAGTCATGGGAGAAAACTTCATGGCCATCATTGAACAGCCGCTTGACCTGGCCAACATTGTGGACAGTGAGGTAAAGACGAGACTCTGGAGTTTAGGTTTCGTACTCCTCATGGACTGTAGATGATGTGCTGTCAGTGTGATGGATGCTGGTCATGCATTAATGGAGATATTTGAATGTACAGGTGAAGCCCGGGACTCCAGTTCTCATGTGTTCTGTGCCGGGTTATGATGCCAGCGGGTTGGTCCGGGATCTCGCTGCTGAACAGAACAAGCACATCACCTCCATTTCCATCGGTAAGAACCTTCAATTTCCACAAAACATCTAAAGTGTGAAGAGCGTAAATGTCTAACACCACCCCCCCCTTCAGGTTCTGCTGAAGGATTCAATAAAGCCGACAGAGACATCAACACAGCCGTGAAGTCCGGCAGGTGAGAGTGACTGATCCCTCATTACTCATGATGAGGATGATGATGATGATGAGGATGGGCTCATGAAATGGTCTCTTGGGTTTGTTGAAGGTGGGTGATGTTGGAGAACGTCCATCTGGCTCCTGGTTGGCTGATGCAGCTGGAGAAGAAGCTTCACTCCATGCAGCCGCACGCTAGTTTCCGTCTCTTCCTCACCATGGAAATCAACCCAAAGGTCAGAGGTCATTGTGTTTTGGGTTTAATGTCATGAAGAATGATTGACGTTTATCAACAGACTCTGACTGAACCTCCCTCAGGTCCCTGTGAACCTGCTGCGTGCTGGACGCATCTTTGTTTTCGAGCCGCCTCCTGGCGTGAAGGCCAACATGCTGCGCACGTTCAGCAATATTCCAGTGGCACGCATGTGCAAGGTGAGCGACCGCTGTGGTTTGAGTTTTCAGTTGTTGTTGTTTCTCTGTCATTGAGCAGTTCAACTGTCAATCATATCATCTGTTTTCTGTCGCAGTCTCCAAATGAACGAGCTCGTTTGTACTTCCTCTTGGCCTGGTTCCATGCAGTCATTCAGGAGCGACTGCGTTATGCACCGCTGGGCTGGTCTAAGAAATACGAGTTTGGAGAGTCTGATCTGCGGTCCGCCTGTGACACTGTAGACACCTGGCTGGACGACACCGCAAAGGTCAGAGTGTGTTCCCGTATTTCGGTCTGATTTGAAGCGTGTTGCTGTAAAGTAAAACAGAGATTGATGATAATCTGTGCATCAGCTGAACTGCATGTTGTTCTCTACAGGGTCGTCAAAACATTTCTCCAGATAAGATCCCGTGGGCGGCGCTGAAGACTCTTATGGCCCAGTCCATCTATGGCGGCCGCATCGATAATGAGTTTGACCAGCGACTGCTCATCACCTTCCTTGATCGTCTGTTCACCACCAGCAGCTTCGACAGCGAGTTCAAGCTGGCGCTCAAAGTGGACGGACACAAGGACATCAAAATGCCCGACGGCATCCGGTCAGCACAAACATGCTTTTTATACTCTGTGTTTGAGTCACGCTGCAGATGATGCACTCTCGTGACGTGTTTCTTGTCATGTTTGTCAGGCGTGAAGAGTTCATACACTGGGTCGAGATGCTGCCAGACACACAGACGCCATCTTGGCTGGGGTTGCCGAGCAACGCGGAGAAGGTCCTGCTCACCACTCAGGGTACGAGCGTCTACACGTCTTACACATATTGGGTGCAATGGAGACATTGTTCTCGTGACCTCTGACCTCTCTTCTCTCTCTCTCGAGTTCATTCTGTCACTTTCTGCAGAAGTTTGATCTTGTCGGAGCTGAACGCACCTGCTTGACTGTGTACGGCCGTACAGGATTGGTCTGATGTGACCGTGATAGATTAACAGGAAACGGGCCGTACACAGTGGAGAGTGTTTCGGTTCTGTGTCCTCTTCCTCCAGCAGCTGTATTTCACTGCCGTCATGTCACTGTCTCCTGCAACCCTTGTGATGTTTTCTTTGATGTTTTGAAGCTGTTGTGTTTGTTTAGTGCACTGCTTAAATGCATGTGATCCTCACCAGTCTTTAGATCTGTGATATTAGTGATGCACTCGTGAACACCAGCAACGTCCTGTCAGGTTTACTAACACGGTGCTTTAACGGGCAAGTTTGTTCACCAGTTAATTTGATCTCCCTCCTTCACTTCCTGTGTGCGGCTCCCTCCTGATTCTCCTGTACCTCAAACCCTTCCTCCTGCTCTTCCTCCACCTGTTCCCTCCACTGCTGCTCCATCAGGCATTGACATGATGGGGAAGCTGCTGAAAATGCAGATGTTGGAGGATGAGGACGATCTGGCATATGAGACGGAGAAGAAGCAGCGCACGACGTCTTCATCTGACGCGCAGCCGGCCTGGATGAGAACGCTGCTCACCACCGCCCGCAACTGGCTGCAGCTCATCCCGGAGTCCGTCAGTCCTCTCAAACGCACCGTGGAGAACATCAAGGTATGCTTGAGCGCTGGACCGAACCATGACACCTCATATGATTGTACTAAGGCTGTTAATTCAACACGTTACTTCAGTGTGATTATATTAATAAAATGGAGCTTAGCGTAGGGTCAGATGCTAAATGGATGGCTGTGGACTGCATTAATCAGCATATCAAGTAATTCTGTACAAATTTGAAATGTTTTGAAATCTAGTTATTCACAATGAGTGTTTTCTGTCTTGAACTGATCTGAATAACGGCACTTCTCCGTTTGTAGGATCCTCTGTTCCGTTTCTTCGAGCGGGAGGTGAAGATGGGTTCTCGTATGCTGCAGGACGTCCGGCAGGATCTCACTGATGTAGTGCAGGTGTGTGAGGGGAAGCGAAAACAGACCAACGACCTGCGCACACTCATCAATGACCTCGTTAAAGGTAACGCTGTGTTTGTGTCACACACTTTATTTGTTCTCCTCTTACCAAGCGTTATATTCAAATGTCGTTTTCCTCAGGCATTCTGCCTCGCAGCTGGTGCCGTTACACCGTCCCTGCGGCCATGACCGTCATCCAGTGGATCGCCGACTTCAGTGAGAGAATTAAACAGCTGCAGCAGATCTCGCAGGGAGCGGCCAGCGGCGGCGCCAAGGAGCTCAAGGTTCAACTCTGCGCGCTACTTAAACACTTCTTATTAAATAAACCAATTCACTTCGACCGTACGTGTCGATGGTGTGCGGCATTTAAATAAGTACATTCACAGCGGGGGTTTTCAACACGTTTTGATCCTCTTTAGAACATCCACGTGAATCTGGGCAGTCTGTTTGTTCCGGAGGCGTACATCACCGCCACACGCCAGTATGTGGCTCAGGTCAACAGCTGGTCTCTGGAGGAACTCTGTCTGGAGGTGAACGTCACGTCTGCTCAGGGAGCGGCGCTCGACTCCTGCAGCTTCGGCATCAAGGGTGAGAGACAGCGGCCAGCAGAACACAAGAGAGAATTCCTCCTGTGTAAATCCGTTGTTAATCAAGTTCTGTGTGTCTGTAAACAGGACTGAAGCTTCAGGGCGCCACGTGTGCAAACAACAAGCTTTCCCTGTCTGCCACGATCTCCACTGAACTTCCTCTGACGCAGCTGCACTGGTTGAAGCAGAGCAACACTGAGAAGAGGAACATGGTCAGTCATGAGACACAAACACTGACGTCACTCGTGCCGGCATGCCTGATATCTAACCTCTCTCTCTCTCTCTCTTGTGTACCTACAGGTCACTCTGCCTGTGTATCTGAACTTCACACGTGCTGATCTCATATTCACGGTTGATTTTGACATCGCCACTAAAGAAGACCCTCATCACTTCTATGAGCGTGGAGTCGCCGTCCTCTGCACGGATTAGATCATTAATAACCCATAATGAATCTGATTCACGTCACTTATGTGTACTAATCATTCCTAATAGTGTAGATGAACGGTTGATGTATGAAATGGTGATTCTGCATGTAATATGTCATGTTTTTCTGGGACGAGTTTAGAAAGTCAGGAGCAGGTTGGACGATGGATTGATTGGCTGAGACGGAAGTTGATTTTAGGGGAAGGAATATGGATGTGTTTTAGATGGAAAATGGAAGTTGATTAAAGCTTTGCATGATGGTTTCAAATAAAGCTGATTTGTTGTCACTCCTTTATTATAATAATGTATGTAATATTTAAATGAAGTGTATTTAGTGTCATAAGAGCATCTATAGGGGACTTGCATCAACATTCAATAAGAATGAATAAATCTGCCTGAAGAAATTACAGAATTATTGTTGAAATTAATTTTATGAAACAAGGACAAACGTTTTTTTCTGTGAACGCTGTTTTGATCAGATTTGTTTAAGCATTGAAGGTGTTTTTACAGATTTCCTGTTTCAGTGGCATACACAAAATTAAATCTTTTAACTGGAGAAAAATCAAAGAGGACCAATTGTTTTTATAAAACAATTGTAAATTATAAAACTTTAGGGTTGACTTTTGTTTTTAAATATATAAATTGAGACATTCTGAGACGCGCACAACAACCAAAAATGCATTTTTTTTCTTATATGGCATTTTATATATATATATATATATATATATATATATATATATATATATATACAGGTGCTGGTCATATAATTAGAATATCATCAAAAAGTTGATTTATTTCAGTAATTCCATTCAAAAAGTGAAACTTGTATAATGTATAAATTCATTCCACACAGACTGATATATTTCAAGTGTTCATTCCTTTTCATTTTGATGATTATAACTGACAACTAATGAAAACCCCAAAATCAGAAAATTAGAATATTGTGAAAAGGTTCAATATTGAAGACACCTGGTGCCACACTCGAATCAGCTAATTAACTCAAAACACCTGCAAAGGCCTTTAAACGGTCTCTCAGTCTAGTTCTGTAGGCTACACAATCATGGGGAAGACTGCTGACTTGACAGCTGTCCAAAAGATGACCATTGACATCATGCACAAGGAGGGCAAGACACAAAAGGTCATCGCTAAAGAGGCTGGCTGTTCACAGAGCTCTGTGTCCAAGCACATTAATAGAGAGGCAAAGGGAAGAAAAAGATGTGGTAGAAAAAAGTGTACAAGCAATAGGGATAACCGCACCCTGGAGAGGATTGTGAAACAAAACCCATTCAAAAATGTGTGGGAGATTCACAAAGAGTGGACTGCAGCTGGAGTCAGTGCTTCAAGAACCACCACGCACAGACGTATGCAAGACATGGGTTTCAGCTGTCGCATTCCTTGTGTCAAGCCACTCTTGAACAAGACACAGCGTCAGAAGTGTCTCGCCTGAGCTAAAGACAAAAAGGACTGGACTGCTGCTGAGTGGTCCAAAGTTATGTTCTCTGATGAAAGTAAATTTTGCATTTCCTTTGGAAATCAAGGTCCCAGAGTCTGGAGGAAGAGAGGAGAGGCACAGAATCCACGTTGCTTGAAGTCCAGTGTAAAGTTTCCACAGTCAGTGATGGTTTGGGGTGCCATGTCATCTGCTGGTGTTGGTCCACTGTGTTTTCTGAGGTCCAAGGTCAACGCAGCCGTCTACCAGGAAGTTTTAGAGCACTTCATGCTTCCTGCTGCTGAGATGCAGATTTAATTTTCCAACAGGACTTGGCACCTGCACACAGTGCCAAAGCTACCAGTACCTGGTTTAAGGACCATGGTATCCCTGTTCTTAATTGGCCAGCAAACTCGCCTGACCTTAACCCTATAGAAAATCTGTGGGGTATTGTGAAGAGGAAGATGTGATACACCAGACCCAACAATGCAGAAGAGCTGAAGGCCACTATCAGAGCAACCTGGGCTCTCATAACACCTGAGCAGTGCCACAGACTGATCGACTCCATGCCACGCCACAGACTGATCGACTCCATGCCACGCCACAGACTGATCGACTCCATGCCACGCCGCAGACTGATCGACTCCATGCCACGCCACAGACTGATCGACTCCATGCCACGCCGCAGACTGATCGACTCCATGCCACGCCACAGACTGATCGACTCCATGCCACGCCACAGACTGATCGACTCCATGCCACGCCACAGACTGATCGACTCCATGCCACGCCGCAGACTGATCGACTCCATGCCACGCCGCATTGCTGCAGTAATTCAGGCAGAAGGAGCCCCAACTAAGTATTGAGTGCTGTACATGCTCATACTTTTCATGTTCATACTTTTCAGTTGGCCATCATTTCTAAAAATCCTTTTTTTGTATTGGTCTTAAGTAATATTCTAATTTTTGGAGATACTGAATTTGGGATTTTCATTAGTTGTCAGTTATAATCATCAAAATTAAATGAAATAAACATTTGAAATATATCAGTCTGTGTGTAATGAATGAATATAATATCCAAGTTTCACTTTTTGAATGAAATTACTGAAATAAATCAACTTTTTGATGATATTCTAATTATATGACCAGCACCTGTATATGTGTGTAAATAATGTGGCTCTGATAAACTGCTTTTGTTTTGTTCCCGATCATGTCAACTGTATCTGAGAAAACATTTGTGTTGATACGACAAATCAATCAAAAGTTCCAACATTACAAATATAATTGATCATAGTGTCCAAAAACATCTCCAAACAAATAAAAGATAATAATTGTACATAAGAACTAATTACACATGCAAACATAACAATGACTAAAGGTTTGCATAGCATGCAGACATGATTTTAGTCATGAGATTTCACTGAATGAGTTTCATTCTGTGTCATTTGAGTCATCATTGAGTCTGTGTCATGTATTTGGCGCCATCTCCTGGTGGTCATATGTAACATTGTGCTTCATGTGGATTATCTAATGATCTATACATCTGATTATCTTGTGTGTGGACTCGATTGAAAGATAATCATCTCATTCAGTTTCATTCTGTGTCATTTGAGTCATCATTGAGTCTGTGTCATGTATTTGGCGCCATCTCCTGGTGGTCATATGTAACATTGTGCTTCATGTGGATTATCTAATGATCTATACATCTGATTATCTTGTGTGTGGACTCGTTTCAAAGATAATCACAGACTCTAAATAATGATATCTGATGTTATATGTTCTGTTTATATTTCGAGAAGATATAGGTGAAAACGCGGCATATAAGCAACACTGACGTAGTTGTCAAAGACATATATTTAGCTGTTCGCTATATTTTATCTGTGAGTAAAACAAATAGTCCGAGATCTTTCCAACAACATATGACACATAAATATTTGATCAGTTTGATGTTTTTACTAGGGGTGTCGATTTAATGTGTTAATTCAGTGCGATTTATTTTATTAAAAATAACGCATTAAAAAACCCAATTAATCTCAATGCCCCCGGACCGTAATAAGGAAGATTCCTGAGAAATGCTTGTAGTACCACCTGTTTACTCCAGGGGGCAGTAAGTGAAACTTCAGCTGTATGAGCAACACACAGTTTATACAGTGAAGAAACACTTCAGCAGAACAACACAAACATGCGTTACATTCTTGCGTTCAAAACACTTGATGGAGCGCAAATCTGAACTAAGAGATCTCAAGATGTGTTTAAAGATTGAGTATTAAACTATATTTAACTTCACACAGTGACCTAAACATGTATGTTTATGATGCAACGCACCCGAGATGCTACACAAGCACGTCTGACGCAGGTGTTCATCCTTAAACAATCCTCATAATAAATCTCCAACTGATTGATAAATTCACTTGTATAATGGATTACTGTGAACTGTGTGTCAATGACTGATTTATGATCAATAATATGGTAATAATCAATACATTGTATTCTAAAGCTGCTTTTTGTCTTATTAATGATGAACTCTTCTGCTACAAGAATGTAATGCATTTTAATTTTCTGAATATTTATATATATATATATATATATAAAATATATTTAAAGACAACTATGTATAATTATATATTATACATAATTACATATATGCAGCATGTAGTGTTGTGTAGTGCAGTGTTGTGTGTAGTTGTGTAGTGTTGTGTTGTGTAGTACTGTGTAGTGTTGTTTAGTTGTGTTATGTTTTGTAGTACTGTGTAGTGTTGTGTATTGTAGTGTAGTGTTGTGTGTGTAGTGTAGTGTAGTGTAGTGTAGTGTGTAGTTGTGTAGTGTTGTGTGTAGTTGTGTAGTGCTGTGTGTGTAGTGTAGTGTATAGTTGTGTAGTGTAGTGTTGTGTGTAGTGTTGTGTGTGTAGTGTAGTGTGTAGTTGTGTGTAGTGTTGTGTAGTGTTGTGTGTGGTTGTGTAGTGTTGTGTCTAGTTGTGTAGTGTTGTGTGTAGTTGTGTAGTGTAGTGTTGTGCAGTGAGGTGTGTAGTTGTGTAGTTGATCTGACCCTTGCCTCTGATGTGAATGATTACAGCTCTGATGGGTTTGACATGCAGCATGTAGTGTTGTGAAGTGTTGTGTGTAGTTGTGTGTAGTTGTGTGTAGTGTTGTGTGTAGTTGTGCAGTGTTGTGCAGTGTAGTGTAGTGTTGTGTGTAGTTGTGTAGTGTAGTGTTGTGCAGTGTAGTGTAGTGTTGTGTGTAGTTGTGTAGTGTTGTGTGTAGTTGTGTAGTGTTGTGTGTAGTTGTGTAGTGTAGTGTGTGTAGTGTTGTGTGTAGTTGTGTAGTGTTGTGTGTGTAGTGTAGTGTAGTGTTGTGTGTAGTTGTGTAGTACTGTGTAGTGTTGTGTGTAGTTGTGTGTAGTGTTGTGTAGTGTGTAGTTGTGTATAGTTGTGTAGTTGATCTGATCCTTGCCTCTGATGTGAATGATTACAGCTCTGATGGGTTTGACATACAGCATGTAGTGTTGTGAAGTGTTGTGTGTTTAGTTGTGTGTAGTTGTGTGTAGTGTTGTGTGTAGTTGTGTATAGTTGTGTAGTTGATCTGATCCTTGCCTCTGATGTGAATGATTACAGCTCTGATGGGTTAGACATGCAGCATTTAGTGTTGTGTAGTGTTGTGTGTAGTTGTGTAGTGAGTGTTGTGCAGTGTTGTGTGTAGTTGTGTTGTTTAGTGTTGTGTGTAGTTGTGTAGTTTAGTGTGTAGTTGTGTAGTGTAGTGTTGTGCAGTGATGTGTGTAGTTGTGTATTTGATCTGACCCTTGCCTCTGATGTGAATGATTACAGCTGTGATGGGTTTGACATGCAGCATGTAGTGTTGTGTAGTGTTGTGTGTGTAGTGTTGTTTAGTGTTGTGTGTAGTGTAATGTGTAGTTGTGTTGTTTAGTGTTGTGTGTAGTTGTGTATAGTTGTGTAGTTGATCTGACCCTTGACTCTGATGTGAATGATTACAGCTCTGATGGGTTTGACATGCAGCATGTAGTGTTGTGTAGTGTTGTGTGTAGTTGTGTAGTGTAGTGTTGTGCAGTGTTGTGTTGTTTAGTGTTGTGTGTAGTTGTGTAGTTTAGTGTGTAGTTGTGTAGTGTAGTGTTGTGCAGTGATGTGTGTAGTTGTGTATTTGATCTGACCCTTGCCTCTGATGTGAATGATTACAGCTGTGATGGGTTTGACATGCAGCATGTAGTGTTGTGTAGTGTTGTTTAGTGTTGTGTGTAGTTGTGTAGTTGTGTAGTTGATCTGATCCTTGACTCTGATGTGAATGATTACAGCTCTGATGGGTTAGACATGCAGCATTTAGTGTTGTGTAGTGTTGTGTGTAGTTGTGTAGTGAGTGTTGTGCAGTGTTGTGTGTAGTTGTGTTGTTTAGTGTTGTGTGTAGTTGTGTATAGTTGTGTAGTTGATCTGATCCTTGCCTCTGATGTGAATGATTACAGCTCTGATGGGTTTGACATGCTGCATGTAGTGTTGTGTAGTGTTCTGTGTAGTTGTGTAGTGTTGTGTAGTGTTGTGTGTAGTTGTGCAGTGTAGTGTAGTGTTGTGTTGTGCAGTGTAGTGTTGTGCAGTGTAGTGTAGTGTGTGTGTAGTTGTGTAGTGTTGTGTGTAGTTGTGTAGTGTAGTTGTATAGTGTAGTGTGTGTAGTGTTGTGTGTAGTGTTGTGTAGTGTTGTGTAGTGATGTGTGTAGTTGTGTGTGGTTGTGTAGTGTTGTGTGTGTAGTGTTGTGTAGTGTGTAGTTGTGTATAGTTGTGTAGTTGATCTGACCCTTGCCTCTGATGTGAATGATTACAGCTCTGATGGGTTTGACATGCAGCATGTAGTGTTGTGTAGTGTTGTGTGTAGTTGTGTAGTGTAGTGTTGTGCAGTGTTGTGTGTAGTTGTGTAGTGTTGTGTGTGTAGTGTTGTGTAGTGTTGTGTATAGTTGTGTGTAGTTGTACAGTGTTGTGTGTAGTTGTACAGTGTTGTGTGTAGTCGTGTAGTTGTGTAGTGTTGTGTGTGTAGTGTAGTGTAGTGTGTAGTTGTGTAGTGTTGTGTGTGTAGTGTTGTGTATAGTTGTGTAGTGTAGTGTGTAGTTGTGTTGTGTGTAGTTGTGTGTAGTTGTGTAGTGTTGTGTGTGTAGTGTGTAGTTGTGTATAGTTGTGTAGTTGATCTGATCCTTGCCTCTGATGTGAATGATTACAGCTCTGATGGGTTTGACATGCAGCATGTAGTGTTGTGAAGTGTTGTGTGTAGTTTTGTGTGTAGTTGTGTAGTGTTGTATGTAGTTGTGTAGTGTAGTGTTGTGCAGTGTTGTGTGTAGTTGTGTTGTTTAGTGTGTAGTTGTGTAGTGTAGTGTTGTGCAGTGTTGTGTGTAGTTGTGTTGTTTAGTGTTGTGTGTAGTTGTGTAGTTTAGTGTGTAGTTGTGTAGTGTAGTGTAGTGTTGTGCAGTGATGTGTGTAGTTGTGTATTTGATCTGACCCTTGCCTCTGATGTGAATGATTACAGCTGTGATGGGTTTGACATGCAGCATGTAGTGTTGTGTAGTGTTGTGTGTGTAGTGTTGTTTAGTGTTGTGTGTAGTTGATCTGATCCTTGACTCTGATGTGAATGATTACAGCTCTGATGGGTTTGACATGCCGCATGTAGTGTTGTGTAGTGTTGTGTGTAGTTGTGTAGTGTTGTGTGTAGTTGTGTATAGTTGTGTAGTTGATCTGATCCTTGACTCTGATGTGAATGATTACAGCTCTGATGGGTTTGACATGCAGCATGTAGTGTTGTGTAGTGTTGTGTGTGTAGTGTTGTGTAGTGTAGTTGATCTGATCCTTGCCTCTGATGTGAATGATTACAGCTGAGATGGGTTTGACATGCAGCATGTAGTGTTGTGTGTGTAGTGTTGTTTAGTGTTGTGTGTAGTTGTGTAGTTGTGTGTAGTTGTGTAGTTGATCTGATCCTTGCCTCTGATGTGAATGATTACAGCTGTGATGGGTTTGACATGCAGCATGTAGTGTTGTGTAGTGTTGTGTGTGTAGTGTTGTTTAGTGTTGTGTGTAGTTGTGTAGTTGTGTATAGTTGTGTAGTTGATCTGATCCTTGCCTCTGATGTGAATGATTACAGCTGTGATGGGTTTGACATGCAGCATGTAGTGTTGTGTAGTGTTGTGTGTAGTTGTGTAGTGTAGTGTGTAGTTGTGTTGTGTAGTGTTGTGTGTAGTTGTGTAGTGTAGTTGATCTGATCCTTGCCTCTGATGTGAATGATTACAGCTCTGATGGGTTTGACATGCAGCATGTAGTGTTGTGTAGTGTTGTGTGTAGTTGTGTAGTGTAGTGTTGTGCAGTGTTGTGTGTAGTTGTGTAGTGTTGTGTGTGTAGTGTTGTGTATAGTTGTGTGTAGTTGTACAGTGTTGTGTGTAGTTGTACAGTGTTGTGTGTAGTCGTGTAGTTGTGTAGTGTTGTGTGTGTAGTGTAGTGTAGTGTGTAGTGTAGTGTTGTGTGTGTGTAGTGTTGTGTGTAGTTGTGTAGTGTAGTGTGTAGTTGTGTTGTTTAGTGTTGTGTGTAGTTGTGTAGTGTTGTGTGTGTAGTGTGTAGTTGTGTATAGTTGTGTAGTTGATCTGATCCTTGCCTCGGATGTGAATGATTACAGCTGTGATGGGTTTGACATGCAGCATGTAGTGTTGTGTAGTGTTGTGTGTAGTTGTGTAGTGTAGTGTGTAGTTGTGTTGTGTAGTGTGTAGTTGTGTAGTGTTGTGTGTGTAGTGTTGTTTAGTGTTGTGTGTAGTTGTGTAGTGTAGTTGATCTGATCCTTGCCTCTGATGTGAATGATTACAGCTGTGATGGGTTTGACATGCAGCATGTAGTGTTGTGTAGTGTTGTGTGTGTAGTGTTGTGTGTGTAGTGTTGTTTAGTGTTGTGTGTAGTTGTGTAGTGTAGTTGATCTGATCCTTGCCTCTGATGTGAATGATTACAGCTGTGATGGGTTTGGCATGTTTGCAGGAAGACTGAAGCATTCTTCTGTAATGACTCAACAGAAACACATCATCATGAAGTGCACATTTTATTTTCACCCGTGAGGAATACAAACGACAAACAGTGTGCAGCAGAGAGTTCAATAACAAACTTAAGATCTCTTTTCATGTTGATCGAATGAATGCAGCACTCAAACACCTACAGAAGAAAATAATATATGAATGGAAACATGAACTCTAACAATATAGAAACACAAAACTGTCCACAAACATCCTCATCTGTGTGGCAACCGCTGGTATGATATAAAGGTCTGCGGATTATATATTTAGACAAATGAACAGACGAGTCTGTGATCAGGGAACACAAATGAAATCATGATCATAAATAATGAATCAGTGACATTCAGACAGGAAATGAAGATGTAACTCAGACGATCACGTCATGCGAAAGCGTCTTCAACACATGAGATCTCACTTTGTGTTTTTGCAGATGCTCACAAATGACAAAATAATCCTTGAAAAAAATAATTGGCTCAAAATTCACTTCTCAAATGAAACATTTCAAGCAAATGGTGAGTTGTGTCAGACATCGAGTGGAGTAAATGTTCATTTTAACACGTTCTGTCTTCAGATTCTCAATGATCTCAGAAAGCAACATGTTAAACCTCCATATCACTGATGCACGGCCGCTTCCTCCGCATCCCCTCATCCACATCACCTGAAGGAGGAAAGAACTTCCGTTTGGAAAATGCACCATGGAGCGCAGGACTGTCAGGTGACCCGGGACTTGCTTGAACCCGTCCAGACTGGATCCATTTGGATTTGGACGTCTCCGTTCCTGATGGCACAGCAGGTGAGTTGATGGAGGATCTGGTGTTGAAGCCAGAGTCGGACAGATCCACTTTAACACATGTTACAGCCTGACAGGGAGACCAGAAGTCCTGCTCAGAGTCACTGGATGACCTCATCTGGATGTCCACATCATGATGTTCCGGGAGGTCCTGTCGTGTCGCCTCTCTCCTCACGTCTCGGTCCGATCTATGGCCTCTTCCTTTCATCTTTTGACGCTTTGCACCTTTATTAGAGGAATCGGAGTCTTCTGAACTCCCATCATATGGATCCAAACACTGAAACAACATCACTATCACATTAGTTTAGAGAACGTTTGATTTTCTAGAGATGTATCTCCATTCACAGAGAGTTTCAATGACCTGTTGGTAGTTTTGTCCACATAAACGCTGGAGTTTTTGGGAAGCTGTGTGTTTCTCTGGTGTGCTGCTTTCACAAGCCTGAAGAGAGAGAAGAAGAGCTCATAGACTATATGTGAGATATTGTGTTCAGTTCATGAAAGCACTGGAGGAAGATTTTCATGATAATACTTCACTACTGACATCAGACCATCTCGGGTTAGTCTCTGATTCAGAGTCTAAACTGGAATCAACTTTGCACATCTCCTGACAGAAAATCACATGTGTTACTTGAAATGCAGCAGAATTAATTTGTATGAAGTGATAAACACATTGTGCTGAATCTGCAGACCTTGAGTTTAATGAAGTCATTAACAGGAGCAATAATTAAAAAACGAATCTCATGGGGATCTCTCACCATGTAGTTGAATGCCAGTCTACCAACAACATCTGACAGACCTGTATTGATCAATTCTTCCATTCCAGATCACTGTGAGTAAATGTCATTGAGCATCACAAACATCTCTGAACTCAACATGTGTAGACAACCCTTCCTCTCATGTCACATGTGTGTTTGTGTGCATGTGCTGAGGCTTCAGTCGAGGCCTTCACTCATCAATATATTCAACCTCATATTAACTACTGGTGTGCCAATATATTCCTTAATATCACTTTCAATGAGGAAGTGTTGATTTAAACTGTAATAAAAATGGCTACACAATAATTATCCAGTGAATATATGGTACAAGAAACCAATTGTATATCTAAGTTCAGAAGAAATTCATATAAATATTTTAGAAGAAAAAGCGCATTAAACTACACGTTTATGTGCCGCGTTTATCGCAGTATGAAGATGCGCATGCGCGGCGCGTTCATCTTTGTTATTTATATTAAATATTCACTGTTTATTGTTCTCATCAGAAGAAACGTTCACTTATGAGAATGTAAACATGTATCTATCACAAAAAGATAAATACAAAAGCAAGCACACTAGAAATATAATGGTCAAGACCATTGGTTACCATATAATGGTCATAAGACTCTACTTAGAGAAAATGGACATCTGGATAGAAAATGTACATTTATGTACATTACATTTCGTCAGATTTTACACCTATTGTGCCAGTAAAAAAATAAAAAATAAAAAATTAAATAATAATTTAACCTAAAATCAACAAAACTCATGTTCAGTTATAAAATGGGTCTCTCCACAGAAACTTGGCCAAAATAAATGCACAATAGTCTTCTTGTGCTGTTGAAAAAAAAATACAAAATTATGCCAATATTTTTTTACCATTTGGAAAGTAGTTACGGGCTAAAATATATTGCTCTTGTGTAATATTAGTAAACATCAGTGTCACAGCAGTGTCTGCGCATGCGCGTCGCGTCAGATCCGGGTCTGCGGAAGATGAATGTAAATGTTAAAGATGGCGGCGGATGGAGGAGGGAAGGAGATGAACGAGATCAAGAGTCAGTTCAGCACGCGGGAAGGTGCATATAAACTCCTCACGCACTCCGAATACAGCCGACCGAACCGCGTGCCCTTCAACTCTCAGGGCTCGAACCCCGTCCGAGTCACGTTCGTCAACGTCAACGACCAGTCCGGGAACGGCGACAGAATCTGCTTTAATGTGGGCCGAGAGCTTTACTTCTACATCTATAAAGGCGTCCGGAAGGTGAGAGCGGCACTCTTATATTTAAACACTTATTAAACTTAATGCAACTCGTCATGTGTGAATGTCACGCGCTGTTTCACGCCTGACGTGCCAACCAAAGTGACCCGTCTCTCTGTGTGTGTGTGTGTGTGTGTGTGTGTGTGTGTGTGTGTGTTGTTTGTTTGTGTATGTTGTTTGTTTGTGTGTTGTTTGTGCGTGCGTGTTTGTTTGTTGTTTGTTTGTTTGTGTGTGTGTGCCTGCGTGTGTGTGTGTTGTGTGTGTTTGTTTGTTTGTGTGTTGTTTGTTTGCGTGTGTGTTGTTTGTGGGTGCGTGTGTGTTGTTTGTTTGTGTGTGTGTGTGTGTGTGTGTGTGTGTGTGTTGATGAGTGAGTTTGAGGAGGGTACATATGTTCATCTCCTGGTTCTCATCAAACCTGATGAAGCATGATTGTTGGCATCAGTGTTTATTGCAGTATGACATGTAATGCAGGTGAGTGTGTTCAGTGTTCATGTGACATCATCACGCGTCTTGTGGCTCTGATGATGCAGACAGAATTTCAGCTTAATCGAGTGTGTGTCTGGACGTTTTCTCACCTAGTTTGTTTGACTCCATGAGCTCTCGGAGCTGTATAACGTGTGTATGTGAACGACCCATGAGCTCTCGGATTCCCTAAAAAGACCCAAAAGCAGCACCTCAGGAGGCGGTCTGAGTACGGTTCGTTTGTGGGTCCTTTTGTGGTTCCACTGATTAGTGCGATGTGAAGGCGAAGAGGTACCAGTCCGCTTTGCACTTTATGATGTATATTTTGTGACAGAACTTGCTGAATATCCAGAACAATGCTGTCTGCTGGATAAAGGTGCTCGTTGGACCCACTTTCCCTCCATCACTGAACATTTTGAACACTTGAGGATTTGTGCATTTTTTCCTGTATACTGTAAATATGCTCATCGGACCAAATGTTAATAAGGAACTTGACCAATTCATTGCTCCATGTTTGCCCTCTGCTCATTTTGTTTTGCGTACACCGCTCTTTCTATGTTATCAAATCACATGATTATTAGGGTCGTATTTTGTGACATCACATCCTGTTATTGGTCCATTTAGACATCTTTGGTCCATGCTGTGTTCATATATCAGTCGAACCGCACCAGAGTTCGTTTGGAAGCGGGCCGAGACCCACCATTCAGGGGGTGTCCGCTTGTTTGGTGCGCACCAAGGTTTGGACGGCAGCGTTCACACTTCGCACCAGAGTTAGTTTTAATCGAACCAAACCTGCCTTAGACTCTTTATACTGAACTTTAGGGCTCAAGCAAAGTTAAAACAAGGATCAATAAATCAAAATTAACAAGGTCTATTTATATTGATTATCTACAGTTTTAATAATAGTGTTTAATTTTAGGTTTAGACTGTTACGTAGGTGTCATTGATGTATCATGTTTAGATCCACAGTTAAAACACACAAAATACGAGCCACCGATTCATGTCCTTTTTATTCATCACAGTTTGTCTGTAGAATTTGTGAATGACGTCGGGTGTGGTGAGAGAAACATGATCAAGTTCTCAAATGTTGTTCTGTATGTGTCGGTTCTGCTGCGCTGCTCATACAGTATGACATTGACAAGTTTAAATGGTTGTTTTGAGGTGTTGCTGGTATTAAAGTCGTGATTTCTGTGTTTGTGGCCACAGGCTGCTGACTTGAGTAAGCCGATAGACAAGAGAATATACAAGGGAACGCAGCCCACGTGTCATGACTTCAACCATCTCACCGCCACGGCCGAGAGCGTCTCGCTGCTGGTGGGTTTCTCAGCCGGGCAGGTCCAGCTCATCGACCCCATCAAGAAAGAGACGAGCAAACTCTTTAATGAAGAAGTAAGTGCTGACATTATTACATATTGTTGACTGTAAATCATTGTATGAGATGTTGATTGTCTACATATCGTAACAGACCTCCTCTGCTTTTCTCCCGTTCATCTTCTGCGTCTCCATGAATCTTCTTCAACACTCAGAGACTTATAGATAAATCCAGAGTAACGTGTGTGAAGTGGGTGCCGGGCTCCGAGAGTCTCTTCCTAGTCGCCCATTCCAGTGGAAACATGTACCTGTATAACTTGGAGCACACGTGTGGCACCACAGCGCCTCATTACCAGCTGCTCAAGCAGGGCAACAACTACGCCGTTCACACCTGCAAGAGCAAGTCCACACGCAACCCTCTGCTCAAGTGGATGGTCGGGGAGGGAGCGCTGAACGAGTTCGCCTTCTCTCCCGATGGGAAGTTCCTGGCCTGCGTTAGTCAGGACGGTTTCCTGCGGGTCTTTAACTTTGATGCGGTCGAACTGCACGGGACCATGAAAAGTTACTTCGGCGGGCTTCTTTGTGTGTGTTGGAGCCCGGACGGCAAGTACATCGTAGCAGGCGGTGAGGACGATTTAGTGACCGTGTGGTCATTCGTGGACTGTCGGGTGATCGCACGCGGACACGGACACAAGTCTTGGGTTAGCGTTGTGGCGTTCGATCACTACACAACCAGCGTGGAGGAGAGTGACCCCATGGAGTTCAGCGGCAGCGACGAGGACTTCCAGGATCAGATCCACTTTGGCCGCGACCGGGCTAACAGCACGCAGTCACGCCTCTCCAAACGCAACTCCACGGACAGCAGGCCGGTGAGTGTCACGTACCGCTTCGGCTCGGTGGGGCAGGACACTCAGCTTTGCCTATGGGACCTCACGGAGGACATCCTCTTCCCTCACCTTCCCCTTTCCCGGACGAGGACACACACGAATGTGATGAATGCCACCAGTCCGCCCGCCACAGGAAGCGGTGGTGGCACAGTGTCAACGATGACCAACAACCCGAGCGCCAACGGCAGTAACAACAGCGGCTCGAACACGCCGGGAAACACGCTCCCAGCGACGCTGCCACGCTCCAACAGCCTTCCACATTCGGCTGCTGGCAGCGGCAACAGCAAGAGCGCCGTCTCGGATAACCCCATCGCCACCGGCGTGAGCAAGTTCGCCACGCTCTCGCTGCACGACCGCAAAGATCGGCATCCCGAAAAAGACCACAAGCGCAATCACAGTATGGGTCACATAAGCAGCAAGAGCAGCGATAAACTTAACCTGCTCACCAAAACCAAAACGGACCCCGCCAAGACCCTGGGCACGCAGCTGTGCCCACGAATGGAGGACGTGCCCTTGCTCGAACCGCTCATCTGTAAAAAGATCGCACACGAGAGACTCACAGTTCTCATCTTTCTAGAAGACTGTATCGTTACCGCTTGCCAAGAAGGATTTATTTGCACATGGGCGAGACCCGGCAAAGTGGTAAGTTGTGTTTGAATCGCACGTTCCCCTTCCTGCCAACGTTCCCCTTCCCTCTGACTCCATCCCACATTGACGTAGTTTGATTTGAGACTTTTCTCTTGTGTTGATGTATTCAGATTTGATGTGAAGAAGCTATATAATGCTGATATTACACACAGAGAGAAAATGCTAGTAGATTGCACTTAGGTCTGGGCAATAATTTGTTTTTATTCTTCAATTTTGCTGATTAATTCAAATTGACATTTAAACAAGTTTTTATTTAATATTTTTGAATCCAGGTTTTGCTTACGATTACGTTTCACCTAACCCAAATATTAACAAACACTATAGTTGTATACGTTGTCTATCCACCAAATGTTGAATATGGAAGAGAAAAATGTTCAAAGCGTTTGGCTTGATGTTGCCTCCACCGCTAGTTCGCTAATTATTGCTTTACGCGAGGTGTTTCAAGTGTACTGCATATATAGCCAACATTTGAGAACCCAACCGTTAGAGGGCGCCACGTGCTCGCAGCACTGACTGTGGCAAATACAGACTGTTCGATTTTAAAATGCAGTCTTTTAATGTTTAGTAATTTCATGCGGCCATTTCGTGATTTCAGTCTTCATTCAATCGGCTGTGCAGGGTTAGCCGATATCTCAAAGGTTTCACAGTGTTTAGTTTTTATCTTTTTACATGTCCATTTATTCACGTCTGTAACGCAAGTTCATTTCCTGTTCTAAACTGGGAAAACTATTTTTTATTTTCTGATATATAAACTCTATCTGCTAAGGGTTATGATTATACAAACTAATTGTTTGATTTACAGTGAGAACTTTCTAGATAAACTTAATGATTTCTGTATATTGATTTCTAGATAACTTTTTAGAGTTGGTTTAATTAAAAATAAATGATTTGTATTTTGCAGTTTTATTTGCAGTTTTCTTATGTTATGCTTTTATTTCTGAACCTCTGGTTTATTTTAAATAAAGACTTTTTTTTTTTACATTTACACCATGTTGACACCTTCCTGCATGTCGCAGTTTGTTTTCTGTAATGAATCGAGCTTTGAGTTCTTTAACGAGGCGGGTTTGCATTCTAATGAAGAACATGTTATTTCAATCATGTTGAAGTTACTTTTTAGTGAAGTACATTTAAAACTTGGGTTAGGTACATGATTGTGTTTTTTTGCGATTATTGCCCAGCCGTAATTGAAGTCGAAAGGTTAAATCTGCTACGATTCCTCAGTTGACGACATCATGTGGCTTTCTAAGATCTCTCGTTGTGATAAGCGACACAATCAAAGATGTAATTGAGATTACATTTACATTTAATGCAATTTAACTCGTCATAAAAACTGACAATTACAGCACTCCAGATAAGTGTTCTGCTGTTGTGTCAAAGGTCGAATTCTCACTAATTCCTGACATATCTGTTGAGTGGTGAAACCGCATTGACCAATCAGAGAAGGTCAATAACACTCTCCATAGTCAATAGTCCGATCAATAAAAACAACTGAAGCTTGAAACAGTCTGATGCACAAACACTTTGTTTCATCTGTTACATGCTGAAAAACATCCCTTGACGCATGAAAACAAGCTTTAGAACAAGAGAGAAAAGCGTAGTCGTAATTTAGGAATATTTTGGATTCGTTATGTCACGCAGCTTGCATGTAGACGGTTAACATGCAACATACAATATGTTTTAAGCTTATGTAAGTATAATTGAATTCGCTCTATTGGAAGCGGTTGTGATTCGCTCTCACCTCCGTTAGCATGTTCCCTATGTAGACAGCAGATAACTAGGGTTAGGTATGTATGTTAACATGTACACAATAAACATGTCACACAGAGGCAGGAGTCCTTTACATGTGTGATTCAGTATCCGTGTCTCAGATTTCATCATATAATGATTCCGTGTGATCATGTTTCATTCTCTTCATTAATGAAATGTTCCTGCATTGGAGGAAAGGGAGATCATTGTGTTATAATGCTGCATGTGTCAGTATAGACGTGCTATTTATGACTTCTCAGAAACTTTCTCTTTTTTTGCAGGGTTTATTGTCATCACAAAATCAAGCCAACTCTCCGAGCGGGACGGTGGTATAGCCACAATATTCCTGCTCTTCGTGGATTTCACTTCTTTATCCGCTCGAGATGTTCCTCGCCGGTGGCCCGTGTGCATCAGTGGAAAGGCCGTGCCGCTAAAGTGCAGTTTCTTTAGTTTTTCCAGAGTATTTATTTGCATTTTGTTGTTGTTTTCACTCTCACTTTATGATTCTTGTGTATTTGAAGCTTGGTGAAGGTGTGGGAAATCGTTTAATCAAGGGTGGGATACGAGTCTTGAACTCGCTACACCGCGAGATCCAGCGGATGAACCCAAGACTCGCTTCCATCCCGATCCCATTTTAATAAAGTTTATTTTCATCTTTCATACGGAAGAGATTCCAGCCCTGAAGCTGAAAAGTGCACTGATGATTTGTAAATGTTATAAAGGATAAACGGAAGGTTCGGGAAGGGTTTGACGCTCTTGGCTTTAATATTCTCGTGGGAATCTGAACGGCTGGATGCTGCAATCATAGTTTTTAAAAGCAAATTAGTTTGCACTTAAATGTTTATTAGAAGAGAACGGCTTTACATTTGTGTCGAGGACTCACGGACCGGAATAACGGAGAATTAAGATTAAAACTTTGTATCTATTGAGCATTTATTTTAATATTGTTTCAGATAAAATCTGCTTTGTATTATATGTATAATATTGTAAATCAGTGATTTAATGGGACAAAAGCAAACGATCAGTACTCGAGAGGACGTTTTGTCATCATTACAGAACATAGTGATATTTCTAAAGCAGAAAAACAAATTAATAATATTAAAAATAATCTCAAATATGCAGGTTTCTGTTTTTCTTCCTGTCTCTTGCACAGAATTCATGTGTATTATGATAAGGAGATTAAAGCGCTTCATTAACTGTTGGTACAGGTCCACAAACGCGGTCATGTGACATCACATGTATGACGAAAGGTTTACATGACATAGAAAACACTATTTCTGAAAGGGATTGAAGTTATTCTAGAAACTCAGTTGAATGTGGATCTGTTGGATCTTACAACATTATAATGTTCAATCATTGTTCATAATTTACAGTAACTGGGAGAGGCGACCATGTGCTCATGTTTCCATGTGCTCAACATTTCACATCTTCATTAAAAACAAGTCTATGGATGTTGTGTGTTGTGTGTGTTGTGTTAGATGATGTTTAATTCACCGGACTGAACCTCTTCTGGGTTCAACCTATATTGGATGGTTCAGGATCGTTAAATAAACATGTTCGTTTCGACACAAACCTCAGGCTGGTAAACCAAAATTCCTTGCTTTAAAAAACAAAATCATATTTTTATTTTGAGTTTTGCTGGTAAATAATATCTGTAATGTGTTAGTTTAGCATTCTCACTGTAAAATACAAAGCAATAATTCAATATCTGTTTAGATTGAAATGTTCTGTGATTCGGTAAACAGAAGTGACCGTAAGAAATCAAGCAAATACCAATTTATGATGAATACAACAATATGTTGTAAAAACATGGTGATTTGCATTAAAAGCAAATGAACTCTTATTTTACCAATAACAGTCAATGTACAATGTCTTGAAATATTCAATATGCACCAACGACAAAGAGTTGGCAGAAACGATTGGCACAAACGACACGTGTCGGAGCTGCCCGGGTGAATCGGAGTCGTTTAGAGGGATTCAGTTTTCTAAATTTAGTTTATAATGTCTGCTGCTTTATGTACATTTCTTTCTAATTCGTTTCTGAAACAAAACAAGTGCAATGATGAAATCGATATCTGTTTGGGGATGTAATAATAGTTTGCATTGATCTGCCATTAACCCCATATAAACATGAGGGGTGTGTGTGCGTTTTTACATGACATAAAGTGCAGGAACAAAATAAACCTTTTTAATTGAAGTGAGCAAATAGGAAACTGTAGAACGAAGGCAATAATACATCATCATCGGTGGTGTTCAGTAACGCTCTTGATTGCGCTCTAGCGGCGGCATGCAGTAACCCTTCAGTCGATGCTTCTCTTCTTTGGGCTTTTCAAATCATGAAACAAAGAGAAGAGAGTCACATGACCGATATTTCACTAACAACTGTTAACAACTCTCTTCATAATCACATGTGAGGATCTGAAGTGTTTACTTTAGTCACACATGAGTGGCACTTTTTGGAGATGGCAGGAAGAGAGCCGCGGTGTGAAATGCTCCGAGCTGGGAAGGTGGACACTGGGTAGAGGGTTTTTGGAGTCAGGACCACAACGTTGAGTTTCGGGAGCTCTAAAGGGTAATGATGGCGTCTGCTGAGAGGGTCGCCTGTGAGTTTGAGATGCTGCAAAGAGGAAGTCCATCAATAACACTAAACATGATTGATAGGTTTAAATCTGAACCGGTTTAAAGATGAAATCCATTAAGAGTAGTGTTGGATATGTTTTTATAATTCTGATACTGATATCGAGAGAGCAGAGTGGCTGATATAATGCTGATATGCACATATATATCCACCATATATATACACTCACCTAAAGGATTATTAGGAACACCTGTTCAATTTCTCATTAATGCAATTATCTAATCAACCAATCACATGGTTGTTGCTGCAATGCATTTAGGGGTGTGGTCCTGGTCAAGACAATCTCCTGAACTCCAAACTGAATGTCAGAATGGGAAAGAAAGGTGATTTAAGCAATTTTGAGCGTGGCATGTTTGTTGGTGCCAGACGGGCCGGTCTGAGTATTTCACAATCTGCTCAGTTACTGGGATTTTCACGCACAACCATTTCTAGGGTTTACAAAGAATGGTGTGAAAAGGGAAAAACATCCAGTATGCGGCAGTCCTGTGGGCGAAAATGCCTTGTTGATGCTAGAGGTCAGAGGAGAATGGGCCGACTGACTCAAGCTGATAGAAGAGC